>JBBYHO010000001.1:7900257-7915296 GCA_038382025.1 Adansonia gregorii | reverse complement strand
CTCTAATAACGTGACCAAGCAGAGAGTAAAAAGAAAAAAAAAAAGAGAGAGAGCATTGCTATTTGAATTTTGAAGATCCCGAAATCACTTATCTTTCGGCTGGTCAACTACCTAAGCAGTGATCTTTGTTTTTAAAGTGGGCATAGACCGATATTACCATTAGATTCATTCCTAAGCTTTCTTGCCGCAAGATGAAGTTATCGCTATAGAAATCCTTTGTCATAAGTTAATTTTTATTTAATTTCTCAGCATATTAATGTGTTGGTTGGAAATGGATTATTTATTGTGCAATAATTAGTCGGTTAATTGAAGTCTTATAAATTAATGCCACATTTTTAATTTAAAACGTTTTGAAAGTTTTCATTTCATTATTTCCCAACAAAACTATGGTAGTTTTCTCAAGAAATGTCGCCCAGTATGAGAGAAAAGGTGTCGAGAGATTTAGTCAGACCAAATCATTTTGTCAGTGATTAATAAGATTTGGATCGATTTAAGTCCTTTCATTTAATCGAACTTCTTCATTTATGAAAATATTTATTGAAAGAAAAACAATATATATATATAGAGAGAGAGAGAGAAATGGGCGTAACAATATTTATATCTGCGCTCCATTAATCCATTCTCATATTACGATAAAGGTTTATTTAATTAATATTTATAAGTACTGAATAAAAATTATTTATTTACAACTTTATAAAAGATTTTTGTCTTCAATATATTATTTTAATAGAATTCAAAAAAATAATTTGTTAATTACATTTTTATTGCATTTATCATTTTAATTAATATCACTAAACATTTAGTAATATTTTTTTTTTGACAATGTTTTTGTTGAAGCTCGAAAGATTTTTAGTTTTTGTTCAATAATAAAATTTCAATTTTTGCTTGATAAAACTATTGCCTGCGGTCAATTTAATTAAAAAAATTATTGAACTCGATGTTTAAAGTAACAGTTTCATAGAAGATTCAAATCTCTTTAATGAATTTCATATTTTCTTTAAAGTCAAAATAATCATTTTACGAGTAAAGCACGGAATGATTATTCTAAAATTTTATAAAATAAAATCGTAATCGATCATAAATCAAACAATCATATTATTATAACATGTTGAATAAATTTGTAATGAAACATCTGTTCCATTGAAACAACCAGGGTCTAGGTTCTGAGTCCAACTCATGGAAACGTTAACAAAGAGAAACTTGCTTCAACTCAGCAATTTCCATCAGCCAAAATCATGAATTTACCTAAAAAAAATTTTTAAGAAATTGAAGTTGGTGCATAAAAATCAGAGGCCAACTTTAATATCAGTTACAATAATACTAATAATAATGAAAAGGGATTACAGTGTTGGGAAAGGTTTGTAGAAAACCTGTGACTGTGATGAAAAATCCTCCATTTCTCAAAAGAAGCAAAAGAAGCCGCAGTCTGTGAGGTTGCAACCGTTTCAAACCCCGAATGCCTATATTTACCCCCCCCAGCCTGGCTTACGTCCTGGAACCAGGATTTTGAGGTTTAACTTACCACAACCCAACCGCCAACCACTCTCCCGCAACCCACCACAAGCGAACAACATATAATTATCAGGCCACCTCCGCCGTACCGAGTTCCCTTGGCTTGGCTCTTCTACGAGCTGCCCTTGATCAAATATACTTTTACCACTCAAAACTTGCCATATTTTTTTTTTCAAAACAGGATAAAAAAAGTGACATGATGATATGACCTCTTCTTCAATGACCCACCACCACCAGCAAGGCAAATTTTTTTAATAATTGATCTTAGTTTCTTTGGAAATTAACTTACCTAAAATCACCTAAAATCAAATCCCAATTATCCACTGTTAATTTATCTAAGTATTCCACAACTTTTACAGTAAAAATTTTTCTGAGATCCTTGTACTATAATCGTAAAAGTAATATAATCCCTTTACTAATCTTCATACTTTTAAAAGTAAAAAAAGAAAAAAATTCTTAACAATATTAAATAAAATTCGTTTAAATAATCAAATAAATTTATTAAATTTAACGTGTTTTAGATATAAATTAAAATATTATAATTTTAAATTTGACTTCAATATTTTACACGTCAACAATTTTTTTACATTTCATATAATATTTTAGATTTAATAAAGTAGTAAGAACAAATTACTCATTTCAACACCAACTCTTTGAAAGTAGAAGGATAAAATTACCTATTCCAACACCTGACTCTTCAGACTAGAGTGCATAACCCAAGAAGGACTTTTACGCAACTTTTACCGTTGGAGCACAAGCCTTTTGTGGGGTAAACTTGTCAGCTGGTGAAGTACTCAAAAGGGGAAGAAAATGAAACAGAAAGAAGAGAACTTATTTCTATGAATTTTTGCTTTCAAAAGATTAAATTCTAGCTAGACTACAATATGCTTGCTTACACATATTACCCATATACTACTAAGTATTGCTAGCTTTATTTACCATTTTACAGATTCTAATTATGCTATTGTTTTACATCACAAAATTTTACTGAACATTAGCTAAGAAGTACCATAAACAATAACAAACTTTAAAAACGTTCTTATTTAAACACATATTTTCCTTTTAATGCATGAAAAAAGCTTCACATTCACAACCTACTACTGTATTTAACTCGAAATATTTCTTCAAGCTCAACTGTCAGAATTTAATAATATCTTATTAACCCATCGGACTGTACTCGAAGCTAAACTCCAAACGAAACGTGGCAGCAGCAGCGCCACCTAGAAATCGCGTGGCCTGAACCCAGAACGCAACTTCGGGGAAGCAACAGTAACAGGCTTGACTGAGAACACCCCGTTCCAGATCTCCGTGAAAGCTCTAACGATAATCCCATGGTGGTAAGGCGAATTCAGCCGCAGGAAACAGTTGAGAAGTTCCTTTAAATCGTCTTTCGAATATATCTCTTTCTCCAATATCATTTGCAACATGGAGTGCCTGAAATCCAAGTAAGGGTCATCCGAGTCTTTCTCCACTGCCAGGCTCTCTCCTCCAACACGGCCAAACCCTCGCACGGTCACCATCGAACGCTTGGTGCCCTTGTCTGTTTCGGTGTCCATGTCCCAATACTGATTAGTGCCCGTGCTTGAAGAAAACGAGGCAGCGGTTTCGTATTCAGAGAAAGAACAATGGGTTGTTTTCATGGAGGAGTTTGAAGAAGAGTAATTGTCAAGAGAATGTGTGGAAGAACAATGGGTTGTTTTCGTGGAGGAGTTTGAAGAAGAGTAATTGTACAGAGAATGTGTCGTTTTATAAGAACGAGATTCAAGTTCTGGTTTCGGTTTCGATTTCGATTTCGGTTTTGGGTTGAAAAAACTAGTGAGCTTCAATTTCTTGCAGCTGTTGCAGCCTAAGCTGACTGAAACTGTGTTGAGGATCAGCTTTTTTTTGTTACTTGACATTTTTGTATCAGATAACTGTAAGAATAAAAGAAGAATTGGGATGGAGGAACTGACTGAGCTTGGAGAAGCACTTACTATTACCTATATAAACACTGCTCTTGCTCCTGCATGTGAGCAAAGGGGTCCACTAATCGTCCAATTTGACTGAGTTTTGTTTTAAATAAATTAAAAAAATAAAGGATTTCGCATGCATTGAGATCATTAATGGGTTTTGTTAGAAAAATGGCAGTTCTCAAAGAGTTTACTGTCATGAATGGCTTTGTTCCAAAATTCAACTACATAGGGTACCGTGTTGCTATAGAAATTAGTGAACTCAGCAAAATGATTGCAATGGTTTAGTCTTTTATATATATATTTATATATTTATATTGTTTTCCTTGTGGAAACAGATTTTAATGTAGGAAAATATTATTCAGAGTCTAAATATTTATCTACTGCAATAAAATAGAAATACCCAAAAGATAAGGAAGGTTAATGGCAGTGAAATACGATACAAAGTGACATTTTTAATTGCAGAAATTGAGATGACAGCAAGAATGATAACACTGATGTAGGGACCGGAATTTTCTGTATAGACCATTTGATATTCTTAATTAAAAATTATCACTAGGTAGGAACATTTAAATTATGCATCTGCTTGGATTTTCAAGTTGCCATGCAACAACAATTCAATAGTTTGTTACTTACAAGAAAATACTTTCTATATATCCATTTATATATATATATATTTTTAAATATTATATATTTATATATATATTTTTATATTTTTATATTATTTTTATATTATTTTTATATTATATTTGTGATATATAATTTTATCGTATTTAAAGTCGAAAAGAAGGGGGGAAATTGTCAGAGCATTAACGTTTTTAATGTAAACAATGGCCAGTGGGGGCTTGGACCCCATGACACAATGGCCATAAGGGTGTGCTGGAAAGACAAGTGGAAACATACTTTATTTAGTTGGCTGTAAATGTTGTTTTATATTTCATGTTTGGTTACAAATATGTATTCTGCCATAAGAGGGAAGTTAAGGGGTAAATTTTGTTCCCCACTAGTAGAAATAATATGCATTTTTGTCGTAAAAATAATTGGATCGAGCTACCCAAGAATGGCCCAGGCTTATTAGCTTGTTAATTTATAATTTTTTTCTTTTCTGTTTATAGCTCTCAATTTTTCTTTTAAATTGAAATAAGATACAATTTGTACTTAATGCAATGGAAAGTCTAATTAATGTCCAATGATTAGAGGTGTTTATAATCAAGATGAGTCGAACCACTATTTAATTTTCTTTCGATGATTGAACCGAAATGAATCGCAACTCAATTTTTTTAATTACTTATCCAAGCTCAATTTATAAACTCATTTTATTATTTAAAAAAATTAAAATATTATTTTTATAATTTAATTTAAATAAAAAATTTATTAATTAAATAATAATTTGAACTTACCTGAGCTAACCTAAATCACTAAATATTATATTTAAACTTGATTTGTAAACCAAAACCAATATGAATAAAGCTTATCAACTAACGAAAATAATTCAATTTTTGAATAAGTCTACCACTAATACTAATTAAAGTAATATGTTTTAACAAATGCAATTAATGAATTTTTCTTGAATTAAGTAAACATAATTCATTAAATGTAAAAAAATAATTCCTAAAATAATAATTAAATAATCTTTAATATAAACAAGCCAATCCCAAATTTTCTCTTCATCATATGCTCACTTGAAGATAGAATGCAAGAGGCTATTGAGTAGAGGATAGCAAGTTGATTGTATTTTAGACATTCACGTGCAGTATTATTGCAGAATCATATATTCTGCAAATCATGTAGGGGATAAAGGTTCACGGGGCAATACTTAATTTCAATCAAGCTGATATATCAGAAGACCAGAAGTAAATCAATCTTGTGATTCTGATGCCAATATTTGTTTTTAAAAAATTGATAATACTAATACTATCAATGGAATTAGTCCAGTTTCTGCTGACGACAGCAACGACCTAATTCTGTTGCTGAATCTCATTCCTTAGGAGCCACCGTGTAAAAAACATAACTTTTATTAGACTCATCAATTGTGCGAATTACACTAATTTGGATAAAATGATTTTTTTCAGTTTTTTAATTTTTAGATTCGAGTAATTTTGATTTAAAATCATTTTGAATTTGGATAATTACATTTAGCAATCAAATTAATCAGTTTCAAATCATCATGAATTCAAATCAATAAAATTTAACGCTCAGGTTAATATATTTCAAAATCAATTAAATTTAACACTCTAGTTAGATTTGATCATTTTAAGCATTTCTTTTTAAAGTCAATTCATTTTTATATTATTTCAAGTTTGAATAATTTTGAATTTAAGTCATTTCAGATTTAAGTGATTTTTTTATCAAATTGTGTTGGAACGGATTTAGGTTTAGACAAATTAGACATTTTTTGATTTCAGGTCAAAATTAATAGGTTTAGAGAAAAAAAAAAAGAGGCAAAACTTAGATCCAAATGCCGCATATAGAAATTACAGTACAACTTACCCTCTTACGGATACATTCTACGTGATCAATGATCAAACTAGCATGGCAGACTGCATAGCAGTAAACATAAGGCTATGGTACCAAACTCTTGACCTTATAGTCTTATACCCATATCATATGCAAATCTGCACACTGTTTTATACGATATCCAAATATGAGAAAAACATACAAAAACATATTCAACTTAAAACTATATTTCAATAATGCTAAACGTGTAAAAAAAAATAAGCTCTGACTTAAGTCAGAAGGTCAGAACCCTCGCATATGAAAATAGATGCTTTTCCATGAACAAAACAAAGGGTCCCGCTCACCACCGGTCGGAGTCTAAATTTGGTAAAAGTAGCATACAACAATGCAATTTTCTATTCTTTCGTATTTTATATTGTTTATAGTCTAGTGATTACAAGTTTACAGCACTCGTCCTGATCCATGACATGAGAACGGGGATAAGCCAAAATACAATTTTGGTGCAATAAAAATGTAGGCGACCTAGGTCAGCCCAAGATCCCATAGCAATCTAACTGTGGTATTGTTTTGCAGATTGTAGCCCCTCTCTTATTGGGTTCATATCTTTAACCCTCTTTGAAACATAGGAGAATCCAAGGTGCAGACTATCAATAAAGAGATGATGCTGCTAAAGCCTGGATGCAGTTTTTAATTGCAGATCATCTCCACTCATCTAATCCTAAAATATTTAATCCATCTTCAACACTCGTCTAATCCTGAATCCCACCGTGCAACACTTTTATTTGTGTAACTAACGATAAAATGCTCAACCATGCGATAGATTGCATTAGCCCCTAAACTTACCAGCCACATCTTTATCCATCAATCCATGTAAATTTCTGTATTTGGTCAGGAAAACTAATTTTACCTATGAGAAGAGTTAAAATCAGAAGGCACTTCAGTCATCCTGGATGGTGGAGTTTGGGGTAGTGGGGTACTGATATCAGCCATTCCAAAGTCAGCATGAAGCATATCTAACCCACTCCATTTAACACCTGCTTTTCTCGGAGTTAAGGATTACACATTCACCTATTGTACCTATGAATGTAATATTGGATTGGAAAAGAAAATGAGTTTGTGCAAGTGCTTTTTCCTGCCTTGGGGGATCAAGCATATTGCAGAACTATAAATTTCTAGAAGGATACAGTCTGTCTTCCACATATCCGTAATGCTAACATTAGCACCTGATAGAAGCCAGTAATCTGCATCATTCTGAAAACAAGACAAAACGTGAAGGTCAATTTACATATTCAACCATAAAACAATGGACCGGAGTGTCATATTTTAATTTCTTTTTTTTTTCTTTTCCAGTTTTGGTGCTTTATTAAGTCCTTCGTGGAAAAGAAAATTTGAATCTTGGGCCTTACCCTGAAAAAGATGGGTAACAACCAGGCTTCAAATGAATTATTAATTCCACACTACCTAAATTTATAAATAAACTTTGCCATTAACTACTGTTCATATATCCATTCTCTATAAAGCTTGGCCACAGTAATAAATGGCAAGAAAATGGCACTTACATCAATATTAGAAGGAACAATTCTCATCACTCCCCCAACAGACTCCTGTGAACCATTAATATCAGAGCCCATTTGATGAGCTTCTTGTGCCTGTGGTTCAATTTCCTTTCTGGTGCCCTCCACATTGACCAACTCAACTTGGTTTTCGTTATAGCCTGAGCTCGAAGCAAGTGAGACACTCGCAGGTGGCTCAACACCATTCACCTCTTCAAACTTCTCAAACTGGCTGAGGAAAAATGACAATTTGAAAAGAAAGACAAAAGTGAAGGATATTAAAACAAGAACCTTTGTTGTCCATCATCAAGAAGATAACAATTTCAAAATATGGTTCATAAACATGTATAGGTAAACATTTTAACATGCAAAATAAGGGAGCAATACCTGACTAGGTAAACATCAATAGGACCCATTGTGCTTCTAAGGATCATCCTGTATCTCCTTTGTGGGTAGTCAACAGCCTGGAATATAGAGAAGGCAATTATGAATTCAAAACATTAAAGTAGAAAATGGTACTAACTCATTAGAATTCACAAGCCGTCAGCTTACTTCATCAGGATCAGGTACTTCCATAGTTGTTCCGTGTGGAGCTTTAATTGCTATCAGGGTTTCATTCTGCCAAAAGCAACATGAGAAATTTAGCTATACTAAAACCAAGATGTCTTGTAGATCAATGTCAAGTGCAGGAGATGATTGTGAAGGTATAAATTTAATGAAACATGGAATAAACAGACCTGAAAACAAGGTAGACCTTTGATTTCTTCTTCAGTCACAAAAAGACACCTGAAAAAAATTTAAAGATGTGTAAATGTATTATTGTTTGCAAACAATCAGCAGTTAATTGCGATTAATTGGACCCCAGTACAAGGCAGAGGGGAAAATCCTACCCTTGATTTTTCTCATTCTCACTCAAATCCCTCAATCTTTCCTGCATTTCTCTGCAATATTATAGAAGCATCAGCATTTCTAAACACGTTTAGACAGTAAGAGTTACTACTCTAACAAGAGAATAAGCCATGCATAACCTTATTTGATCATCTAATGTCTGCTCTTTCATGGAAAGGTTTTCAATTTCTGCCTGCATAGTAAATAGAAATTAAGATCATATGCATAGGAAATAAACAGAACATATAGGTCAAACACCACTTATTGAACATTCTCTTGAAATTCATAAACCAAAATAAAGAAATAGAAAAACATTCTAATGCACGATGAAAGAAAACTTGTTGCATGGGGATGTCAAGGAAAAAAAGACACCAATATTACTTTCACATACCTGTAATACAGAGAAATCACCATCTGCTATTCCTGGCGTTAAATCATCAACACCCCTAGTAAATTTGATTTAATCCTCAAATAAGTCTCAAATTCTTTAAAGGTTAACCAGAAAGAAAACCAAATTAAGACAACAAAATCTTGAAAACTCTTAACGTCATCAATAATTACTTCCAACGTATTTTATTTTTAAGCTTCTTTTCAATAAGACCTATGCCTTCCAAGACATTTGTTATGTCATATATCCTCCTCTTTTGCACCTGTTACAATATTTAAAGGGAAGGAAAGACAAAAATAAATGAGCCATTTCAGTAATACCCTATAGTGCACAAGCTCAGTTAACTGTGTATCATTACCTCCAATGTTTCTGCAGCCTTATTTAGGTCAAGCATACCATCTTCGGCATGCTTCATCAGATTGACGAACTTTTTCGTCAACAAACCTAATAATTTCAATCAAATTAGTACCATCATCACCATGTATAAAGCTTAAGGAGCTAGAAAAAAAGCCCACGTTAAAAAAATTAAAGAAAAAAAAAAGAACATCATTGGGTTACCTAAAGAACTGTCATAACGGCAGCTGCCAGCAGTAGTAAGAGGAGATGGCGAACCTACATGTTACCATATATAATGTCAATGGTTCTTCTCCACATTCTATCTCTCTTTCTTGGCACATTGATCTATTGATACTACAGTAATCAAACTCATATGTACAGCTTTGGACTGAAACATAAGTTTCCTTCTGTGAACTAAGCTCATAGCAAATAAAAAGATGAGATAATAAAAGTGGATGAATGGACAAGTTTTCTCACTAGCATTTGACACAGGTGTTTGAGAAGCAGACTTATTGGCCTTTGAGGCCTTTGATCTATTATTTATCCTTCCTCCTTTAGCAGATACAGGTGTCTGGAGGGAACTCTTGTATGTGCTGGTAACTCCTGGACTGGTCCTCCATTGGGCAGATTCAACCTCATTGTTCTCCACCGTGTTCTTCCTTTTTAATTGCTGAGAAAAACCAGCAGCGTTTCAAAAGTGTTGCTAATGGCCGAAAGAATTACAACTCAGAATTTATGTATGGTTACATTTACACTAAAATCCAATTAAATTGGAAAGCAAAAGAGCCTAAGTCTAACAAATGCAAATATATGACAATATGCATAAGAAAACCTACTGTTAACCATAAGAACCTTCAGAATTACTTCACTGGTAGATTCAATAGGTTTTTGCAAAGGCCAGAACTTACTGAGAGTATAATTATCATAAAGTTAAAAATATGTTGACAGTTAACTAATTGTGCCATAACCACCATTTTTTAAGAAAAAAATGTGAACATATATTTAATGAAAATTACAAAAACTCACTGGAGATCTCACAACAATCGCTTCAACTTCTTGATCGGAGATGATTCCATGAGCATTATGAGCGGTGGTTAAATTATGGTTACCATTATTAGAGTAAAATCTATGATACTCATCGGGATGAAAAAATGGCGGCTTCGTCAAGGCGAAAGCCAGGTGGCGACGTATCGGCGGAACAACCGAAGGACCCGACGATGCTGGTGCTGAGACAGCAGCCACAGAAGGATGAGAATGAGGCGGCGTAGGACGAGCAGAGGCTCGAGCGCCGCCGGACATCGAAGTTTATGGTTTCTAAGGAGAGAGAGAGAGAGAGACAGAATCGCAGGAAAAGGCGAGCGTAGAAATTGACTTAGAAAAAGATAATCAGAGGGCTAGAGAGAGAGAGAGAGAGAGGGAGTTGAGGAAAGTTGTGAATGGAAGGGCCGAAGGGTTAAGAAGGAGGGAAAGTTTGCGTTGAAATTTATTTTTCATTATCATTTTCGTTTTCTTCAAAGGTTTTTTTTTTTTTTAATTTTTTCAATCAAATGAATTTTTTCATATATTTTTTATTTTTCTTAAAAATAAAAAATAATTTTATTTTTTTAAAATCAAACACATATGGAATGTGGTAAGAAAAAAAATAAAAGAGAAAGTAAATTTTTTTATAATTTAATATTTTTATCTTATTATTAATATTTGATTATATCACACACCGTACTGCACGAATAAAAGTAAAAAATACATAAAATTTTAAAATTTTAAAAAAATAAATGAAATGAAAACAAATTACGAAACCATACAAATTATGTAAAAAAATGTAAAATATTAAAAATTGTTAGAAAAAAAAGAGTTGAAACAAATAAATTACATAAACATAAGTAGTATGAACTAGTAAGTTTTATTTAAAAGTGTGAATAAATGATGTAATAATAATTTAAATTTTAAACTTTTAAAATATGATTTTAAATGATTATTATATATTTTTTAATATTTTATCTATATTAACAATAAAATATTTTATTAAACTCGATATCATTAATCAAACGACCCATGTATTTTATGATTACATAAACTTTTTTTGTTTAATCTTCTACGCTTTTTCTTTTTTCACACAAGTAATAAAAAGTGACATAATTTTTGTTATTACCTAACCTACATTTTAAGGGGAAAAAAATAAATATGTAAAAGTCCAACATATGATAGATAAAATAATGCAAATTTTCAATGTTAAATACCTTATAAATTATTATCTTCGTTCACATTTTAACTTTTATTAGTCAAAATTTAAAATCGTTTAATCTCTTATTATTTTACATTTATTATTGATAAAATTTTGAAAAATGTATTTTTTATAAAATTTTGAACTAATTAATATTAAATATATGTTTTAAAAAATTTTAGTTAATTAAATATTTAAAATAATAGGGATCAAATTTTAAAAACTTTTAGAAAACATCAAATGTAACAAATTAATTAAAACAAAAATTTCATCACAAATACGATATGAATAAATGATACTGTAAAAAATACTCGTATATAAGTTTCATTTAATGATTGATAGATGATGATAGATTGTTTTTCTCTGAATTTTCTTCAACCATTTTGTAATATTTAGGCGGTATGTATATATCTATATATATAATTGTAATTATAATTATGAAATTTTTAATTTGATAAAAAAAGGGTTATTGTCCATATTCGACCCTTGCTCTCCCGTGGCTTTGCAATTATTAGCAAATTACTTTCATTTTATGATTGGAAACACCTAATAAATCTCTGACCTCTCAACTAAACTTAATAATTTTGGATCCCATTGCACAACATTAACATTAAAATAGCTGAAATTGACATTATACAAAAAAATAACATCAATATGGTAATGTAAAAATATGTTAAAATTTATGTAAATTATTAATGTATAAAATTTATGTAAATATAAAATATTTTAAATATAATTATAATATAAATTAATATAAATATAACATAAATATATGAATTATTTATTTAATCTGAATCTCTTTCGAGAATTAATACTCGGTCAGACACAACTGTAGAGTGTTCATCAAATCACGAATTCCATCTTATTTTTTCGCTTATACAAGCTCAAATTGAATTGGCTTTACCAACTCACATTATGATTTAAAATAACATTAAAAATTTTAAAAATATTTTATATTTTATATTATAAATTAAATTTAAATAAAAATATTTTTATTATATAAATAATAATTTAAATCGACTTAAAATTTATTCAAATTTAATTCAATATAAATCACATTTAATCCGAAGGATAATCAGGTTTACTTTTAGGTCACCTAGATCCGCCGTTGCCCAAACTGTGTGGAGCCGGTGACCAAATATAAAACCCCACACCAAAGCCACACAGTGAACTTATCATCTTACCTATTAGAAATGTCGTTTCTCCGATACACTCCACCGTCCTGAAGACTCCAGACTTCCCGAGTGCGTGACTGAGTGAGTGAGAGACATGGCTTGTTCTGCTACTTCAACAACCGCGGCTCTCATTTCCTCAAACCCCACGGCATTCTCTCCCAACTCCAAGCCCATCTCCGACTCTCTTCCTCTTCTCAATTTTTCTTCCTTCACCGGTCTCCGTACCCCTCTTCTCTATCGTGTCGCCCGCTCCGTTTCCCTTTCACGCGCCTCTCATTCTCGAAGAGTTTCGTCGTCAAAGCCAGCGTATTATATTGCTTTATAATTATGTCTTTCATTTTCATTTTTTTTCATTTTTCTCCTTTTTTAAATTATGGTAATTGTTTGGTTTAGTTAAATATGAATGTGGATAGATTGTAACGTGATGTTTAAGTTATTTAACTGGTTATTTTATAAGGCGAAAAATTGAAAGCAGAATTCATTAGGAGGTTTCCTGGCTTTAGCTCCTCTTAGTGAACATTGTAGTCATTTTTAAGAAGGAATTGCGTAGAATGAGTCAGAAATGAGAGATTGGGAACTGTTTATGATTTTAAACAAAGATGGAGCCTTTATTACAATGAATATAGCCGATGAAGGATTAGCGCAATAAATGTGGGTCTTTGACTCCATTGAAAGGGCAAAATAGTAAGCTAAAGCCAACTCAGCTGGTAACTTTTGTTGGGAACCAAGTGAAATTGTTATATATATCCTTTGAGGATGAGGTTTTAAATGAATTAGAATGTTTAAATCGATAATTTTGTTGATTAATAATAAGAGAAGATCAAATTATAAATATTAAGTGAAATTCAAAAGAAAATCAAAAGGTCATGGAATTTGTTCATTCTAAACAAATTCTGAATGTTTTGATAGCACAATATTGGCTGAAGCTTGTCTTCTCTCATTATGTGCTTCTTCTTGTAGAGTGAGCTTCGACTGGTGGGAAATACTGCTCCCGATTTTGAGGCAGAGGCTGTTGTTGATCAGGAGTTCATTAAGGTATTTTATGTGGATGTTTCTGAAGTATATTCAGGCACTTCAGCCTTTTTCCCTCTTTTTTAATGTAATTATATTTTTTTTTCAAAATTTGTCCTAAATAATGCACTATTGTTTCAGGTCAAGCTCTCTGAGTACATTGGGAAGAAATATGTGATCCTCTTTTTCTACCCATTGGACTTTACATTTGTTTGGCCTACAGGTTTGTTTCACTCTGATCACCAAACTGAAATTTTCAACATATTAGATTATCTTTCTTACTTCTACAGCTCCAAAAATTTCTTTCTGCTTACAGAGATTACTGCATTCAGTGACCGCTATGAAGAATTTGAGAAGCTAAACACAGAAATATTAGGTGTTTCTATTGACAGTGTGGTTAGTTTCTTGTTACCCAAAGAAGGCAAAAGAAATATCCCTATCTCTTTGCTATTGTTATAGCAGAAAATGTGTATAGTTCCCCTCCTGTAATAAAGGCTAGTAGTTTCCTACAGGTGTAGAAGATTCTTAAATGAGTGCTCCCATTTTCATCGCAGTCTTAAGTGTTTTGCTAATTGGTTATGTATAGATGTGGCAATTGACTTTCAGGCATTTTCAGTTTTAGCTTTTAGGCAGTTTTTGAGTCAATTCAAGTTTGTTAGGCTTGGATTTTGGAGGTTTGAGCAGAAAATTCACTTTTGGGTCAATTTCTGCCTCATTTACCCTCCTAACATATAAGCTTGTCGAGTTTAATCGTGTACTGGGCTGTTAATTTTTTCTTGAATAAATTTTGTTGCCTTTTTGGTTGCGTCATCTTTTGCCTTGTGTAGCCTATGTAATACTGTTAGTTATGTTTGCCTGTCATTGACTGATTTTGACGATACATGGTTATAGTGATCTGTAATTTTGAATCGTTTATCTCATCACTTTAGTGGGCCTATAATAAAGTCACAGTGTTCCACATTGTCTCACCAAAGGTTGTTAAAAACATCTATATTGTATTACAAAATACTCGCGTTCCTCATCAAGCTATTTTCCTCGTGCAGTGTACTGTAAATATTTTATGAAGTGATTTTTGGGATCTATACACAACATTTTATGTCCGCAATTCTGGAAGATTTCTAGAATGCTAAGGCTTTTCTTTTTAACAGGGGTGAAATTCTAAGTTATAGCAACCATTTCAGAGTAGATAAAAGAGATTTTTAGTAGGAGAGAAAATCAGTAGACAACGTTCCTGTTCTAGTTGCAATTTCAATGATGTATTATCGATCTGCAATCAATTCAATATTTGTTACTTCATACTATCCGGAAATTTGTATAATCGTTGCAAGTGCTTCTTATCGGCTTATCTATTATGTAAAAGTTTGTATTAGTAAAGGCTAGATCTTAGCAGATTTTGTATGTTTGCTGCTGATGCTTTGCATTTTTAATTTTTCGTGATGTTAATATGCATGTTTATTTTAGCTTAGATTATAGTTAGTGTTGAATTCTAGGTAAAGAATGGATTAGATAGACTAGAAAGAATGGATTAGAGAGTTTAGAACAGAATGGA
>JBBYHO010000001.1:7741908-7761231 GCA_038382025.1 Adansonia gregorii | reverse complement strand
AAACAAAATAAAAGAAAATAATAATAATAATAAATAATAAAAGCTTAAGAATAAATCAAATAATAAATAAAAAAAAACTTAAGATTACAATTTCCCTCAACAATTCATTTGAACAAAACCCATTCTCTTGACTAATAATATTGAGTTGTTAACCTAAATTTTTAATTTATTTATAAGTATCTTTCGATAATCTTATAAAAATATCTTTCTTAACCAATTTACTAATTTCTATGCAAATTGAATTAAAAGAAACTCATTAAGATTAGACTCTAATTTTGTTACATTTGACATGCTCGTATATTCCTATCTAATATGTATATCAATTCATTCTAATAAATAAATACGAAATATATGTCATTTAATCTAGGTACAAACTCAAAATTCTCTTTTTCACAGTTATTAGGATTACTAAATCAATTTAATTGGTGATCAAGCAATTAGAAGATAATAAAATAAACAACGCAAGAACAATATTAAATAAACAACTCAAGTATCATTAATTAAAAAAAGATAATAAAATAATTTAAACTAAATGTTGAGTTCCATTGCAACCTTAAAAAAATAAATTTAGTTCATGATAAATATAGAGAATATAAAACCAAAGAGTTTTACAATCATAAATATTACAAGAAAGATTAAAAAAAAAGTAAAGGAAAGAAGAAAGCTAAGATTGATCGAGTCTTCCATCTTTAAAATTCTTCAAACTCTACCTTCTATTTCTTCATTATTATGGTGGCTGCTCTCTTTTTTATGAATATTTAGGAGCTAGGTTAAAAAAAAAATTAAAAACCTAAATTTTACTTTTGTCCAATCTCTAATCCTAAAAAGTCCTATATATAACCAAAACCTTGAAATAAGATAGTTGATAAGCAAGTAACTTAAGCAATTTATTTTTGAAAGTTGTTAGGCTAGGTCTTCTTTGCCTTTTTTTTTTTCAAGTTATTACACCTCAAAAACTCTTTGAGGTTTTGGACCAAAAAAATAAAAAATAAAAAATAATTATATAATTTAAATATAAAATAAATAAATAAAATTAATATAAAAAATATCCAAAAATAAATAAAATCTACAAAAAAATCTAAAACTTAACTATTTTAATGCACATAGTGAGACTAAACAACTCTATTTAATAGGATTATCAACGATGTTTATGAATGAAACAATTTCAAAATTCAATGATTTTCTCAATAGAAGGGTAGTATGTTATAGAAAAAAAACTTTCTGTCCTACCCCCTAAGAAGAAGTGCAAAGTAGTTAGCAATCTAACATTGAATATGAATCATGATTCTATTCTTTGCCATAATTTTGAGTTTATTAATTTCAACGTTGCATATCGAGTCAGTAGTGATTTCCCTTCAACTGATTAATATGTTTTAGTTATATCAATTACATTTAAAATGTTTCACTTTTTTTTTTGTACAAATTAATTTCCAATGGAGTTTTTGTCTGGTTTGTTTTTGACTAATGAAAGATGTTGAGGTTGTGGTAAACATTAATAATATGGAGGAAAAACATGTTAATGGTTTACCTATTAAAACTTTGATTGTTGGCCTCCAAGATTCTGAGTGATGCATCATTTTTACGCTTTATAAATATTGTTTGATTATTTTTGTTTTAATTGCCAATCTCATTTGTTTACAGTTATATCTTTCTTATATCTATACCTATTTAGCTGACATTGTGGGATAATTATGTTGATGGGTTTATGAAGAAATTGAATTCAAATTTTAACTTAAAAATGTTCAAGTTGTTGTCATCACTTTGACGATAGTTAAATCTTTTGTTGGTTTGTATATATATACTGAATGAATCAATTCTTTTATTATATAATATAAGATTTTTTTTCTTTACATATTATATTGGGTTGCATTCATTTGTCATTTTTTTTATTAGGTTTCCATTATTAGGAACTTCTATGGGAGACTACACCCAGTTTATCAGGGTCTTGCAAACACGAGCTTGATATGTTCACATTATTTTAAAATATGTTTATTATTTTATTGATTTTTTTATTTTCCAATTTAAACAAAAAAATTATATTTATTTATACCTTTTTAAAATAAATCTAAGAAAATATGCATAAAGGACAAATTTTGAAAAAGATTCTTTTGAAATCATTAAATCTTATATTTTAAAATTTTTTTCAAAATTCTTTTATTCAAAATTTTTATTTTAAAATCTCAACGAAAGTATAGTAGTGAAAATGTTCGGTGATTGCAATGCTATAGAAAAAACATATCGAATGGCTGCGGATAGATTTGGATCTGAACAACTATTAATAGGTCTACTAACTTGAGAGATTATGATTATCCAATGGATAGATAAATTGGTGCATTAGTCTTTAGGGATGGGCCAACGTGAAAATGGAAGAGATATCATTGTTGACAACAAAAACATGAGCTTACAAAGAATATCAGAGCAACACCCTTTGTATATTTCAATTCAATATCCCATATTATTTCTTTAAGGAGAAGACAGATATCATAAATCATTTTCATATTTTTAGAATGAAAGGAAAAACACAAATAAAATGAGCTTATCTTACAGAGAGGGAATACTATGCGTACCAGATCCAACAAAGGGATGATGCAATTTTTTTTTTGGGGTCTTTTGGTATTTTTTCAGCAATTTATGGCTGATGCATACACTGCATTTGAAGAGGAGAGGATAACGCATGTTTAAACAACCAGGTTCTATTATGTATATATTTGTATGTAAATGTTTTTGATGCAGTCACTAAAGGGGACGTGGTTGCGCATCATTTGGTAAACGAATTATATTACCATCTTTATTTACTGAAAGTCCACATTATATGATCCAAAATTATCATGATGAAATGGCAATATTGCGTTCTATGGGGAATCTGGAGCTCTTCATTACATTCATAGCAAATGCTCGATGGCCTAGATAAAGTGCGTATTAAATAATATACCCTGACAAGTTGCAGAAGATCATCAGGATATTGTGACTAGAGTTTTCAAGCTTAAACTATAGCAGTTCATGAAAGATTTAGTGGAAGGTCAAATTCTTTGAAAAAGTCAAAAGTAGATATTTAATGATTTACTATTTCCAAATAAATTATACTTTTTCCTTTTTTTTTTAATTTTATGCTATAGTAATATACATTGTTGAGCTTCAAAAACGAGGAGTCATCATGTTCATAAATTATTGTTGTTAGAATCCCAATATTAGTATCCTTCGCATCATGATATTGATAGAATAATCTCAATGGCGATTCAGTATCTAGGAAACAGAAGTGTGCAGAGTCATGTCCTGTTATATGATGCATGGACCGTATGGATCCAACAATAAAGAAGCCTCGTGAATGATTGATGGAATCTGTAGCAAGAAGTTTCCCAAAGGTTTTATGACAATACCATCATCAGTGAAGATGGATTTCCAATTTATAAGAGAAAAGACACAAATAGAACTATTAAAAGGGTCTTGTTATCTTGGATAATCAATCAGTTGTTCCTTATAATAAAAAAAACTTCCGCTAAGGTATGAATCTCACATAAATGTTGAGTGGTGCAATCAGCCAAAGTAATCAAGTATTTATTTAAATATATAAGCGGACCCTACAAAGCAGCAATACTCGGACATAGTGGTTTATGTGGAAACAAGACAAAAAAAAAAGAATAAAGGTATTGTGGATGAAGTGAAAACATTTTCAAATTATAGATATATTGGTCCGTGTAAGGCATGTTGGAGAATATTTGAGTTCCTATTCATAGAAATTAACAAAATAATGAAACTTAGTTTCTGTTTACCAAATCATTATTGGTGTATGCCCTGAACCAATTGAATTAGGACATAGGATACATTGTCAAATAACTACTTACATGTTTCTAAGTTAAAATAACATAGAACGCAATCACTAAAGGGGATATGGTTACATTGATACTCATGCAAATACTAATTGGATGAAGCCCTTCAAGCATGATAGCCCTGCAAAGTGAGTAAATTTGTTATGCTGATAAGATCCTTATGCATCAAAGCATTATTTATAAAAAGGTTCATAATTATCGTATTATCAAGATGGGGCATTGACAATGCACAAAAACTAGTATATGCTAAGCCTCCATGCATGAGATGCATGCAACCCTTTGATCTCATAAGGGTTGAGTATACGAGATTGGGATAGCATTTAGGTGCTTGTTTTGTGGAAATAAGTTCACTTAACATGGCTCGAATGAGAACTCCAATTAGTATAAGTCACTCAAGTGTCTATGAAATATGTTCTCATGTATCAATCATGTATAATAGTACTCAAACTTGTGATACCATGTCATTTCGTATGATGAGTATTATGCTTTGATTCTATTATGAATGGGTCCACAATAGATGGATACTTATGGTAGGGTATTTTTGGGTATAGCGTGAATCATATGATAAATGAATGCGTAATCCAGAGAGGATTCACCACTCTAAGTGACACTAAAAAAATATTTCCAGTGTTTTTAACAATGGTTAATTAGAATAAAATCTCTGGTTAGAGCATAATTGGATTATCAGGAATGGTTTCTCGTCGATCCATGAACATTAACCATAAGTTGTAAGAACTAATATGGATAAAGGATTAGGTAGACGCTGCACCATGCTCATCCTCAATTTGGGATATATGGTGAAAGGATTGTACTACACTGAAAGTCTAGTTACTGAAAAGTTTTCGTAAGTTCACACTTACTCTTCAAAATTTAGGTGGTTATGATGTATTACTACATCTTGCTCTTGATTTATGAACATAATTAATGGGATTATTTATGTTCATTGCTAATATGTTGGTAACATAATGTGCAATACACAATAAGGTAGATCTATTAGATTAAATCTAGGATTTAATTATGACTGAATTAAATAGAAGATAATTTGAATAATAGACTTAATTGAAAGGTTCAATTATTTTGAGACAAATTTAGATTTGCAAAATCTAAATTTTGTTGTTAAAATGGGACATTAATAACAATAATAAGATTATCTTATTTAAATAATATCTAAATTAAGACATTAAGTGTAAAGGTAGACAAACATAAGTTGTAGCCAAAATAGGATTTCAACTAGATTTGGGATTTGATTTAGCGTCAAATATCCTATCTCAATAATTATTTATTATCCTTCTAATATTATTTTAAGATTAATTGTTTGATAATTACTATTTAATAATATTAAAATTGAGTTAAAATAGTTTTAACTAAATTAAAGATTTTATATTGATAAAATTCACAGGATATGTTTATACTAGCTAAATTATATTTTCAATTTATTTATTTAATTTATATAATTATTCAATAATTATATTTATTAAATAAATATTATTTATTTATTTAGAATAAATAAAATAAAATTAATTAGATTAAATTTAAGAAAACCCAAGTTTAGCTTAAAATATCCTAAATTGTGCTATTTATGGACCAAGCATTGGGCCTTTTACTTTGGCCCAATTTTGGTGGGTATTTTGGCCAAAATGGGGAGGAATAGCTGACCATTTAATTAACCTAAAACGAAGAGAATAAGTTTCACTTGTTTAGAAATTTTAACTAAGTCAAAATTATTTTATTCTAAATCTGACTAGGAGTAGGATTAAGGTAGTATTTATAGATATGATGGCCTAAAAGCTTAAGAGTGAATTCTTGAAATCCAATAATTGAATGAGGCTGTCATCTGGAAAGAGTTCCCATCAAATGGTATCATGCTCTATAAGTTGTGGATTACATATAATAAGTATAGGCTAACTCATGGCTATTGACATTCGGATGTCAAACGTATGATCTATGAAGTTTTGAGCCATAGAATTTTATAAAATAATTTTTATAAATTTTCTTAATTCTGGACAGCATGCTTAGAGTGTATATTGATCATTTTTAAAAGGTTTAATAATTAGTAAAAATTGATTTTTATTGATTGAGATCGATTACTCATTGAATTGATGAAATCTAGAGGTTTTTCCTTACGATTTGCAATTTCCCTATGGATTGTTCTTGATGATTTCTTTGCTATAAAAATTGATTTTTATGATCTGATTTTATGATATTAAACTTTTAAAATTCAATTTTGATTTATTTAAATATGGTTTAAAATAAAGAACACAATCTTGTATTTTCTTAGTGATGTCGCAAGGCATGGTGTTATTAGCTAATCTTGGATGTGTTCTTGCTTCCAATGCACCTTGAAATCTTTATGAAAAAGTTCCATAGATTTGCTGCATTTTGGAACAGAAAGTTAATAAAAGAATATATGGTTCTTGAATGGATCTTGGTTGTTGAAAATCAAGGCATGCTGATGTCACATCCAAGAAAGGTGTATTCATGTGATTTGCGGATTTCATGTCAATATGTTCCCACTAAGGTTGCTGCTTTTGTTCAAACTTTGGCAGCATATTGAATGATTTCCCATCATCTAAGATCAGTGTATTAACATTCTCCAAAGGTGTGGAAAATTGGGCATCAAAAGTAAGGCTTTGCAGCAAGGTAGTGCCACTTCTTGGTTTTTCTTGCAACTTGCGATTTGGAGCTCGAAAGATGCTATATTGAATGCAGCCCTAAATCAGCTCTTGGCAGCACATAATCTGATTTTCCAGCAATTGAAACAACCCTAAGAACATCATCTAAGGGTGGCGGTCAAAGGCTATTGCTATAGCCAAAAAGATCGCCAAAACTAAGAGCACTAATTATTAGGATCCTACTTCCATTGGAACTAGTTTTCTAGTGAGAGTGAAATTCCTCAAAATTAGGAATCAGATTCCTTAAATTATAAAAGAGCCTAAGTTGGTTTAGATAAATAGTTATCTAATGGAACTTGATTCCTAAAAGTTAGGAATATTGAAAGAGTTTCAATTTAACTAGGTTTCTATAAATAAACATCTTTTAAAAGAATCAAGATTTGGAAACTTGTTTTTTAAATTTGTTTAATTAAATAAGTGACTTTAAGTTTAATTCTTTGAATATGTTAATGTTGGAAACCTAATTTAAGCATGAAAATAAAAATATGTCTATGTTGAGACAAATCATCTAAGCGTTAGGTAAATGTCTGCTTTAAGACTAGCTTCCTAAAAGTTAGGAATAAGGTTAAATGTATTTAATCAATATGGCCAATTCTTATAGATACTTTTTTGAAATGTTATAAATTTGTTTATACATGCATCGTGTACATGTGATTACCATGTGATATTATCTGTACATTATTATTATGCTATAATTGTTGATATGAAGGATGGATATTGACTGAGACTTTACTTTGACTAGGTTATGGATGGTTAATTTTATTTATTTAGTATTTTTTTTAAAAAGGGTCTATGAACTTGCCTTATCTCTTTATTATCTAAGGTTGTAAAATTCTTTTCTTACCTTACTACCCTTGAATGTAACTTGAGGTTTCTTCAAACTCATATAATCATTGCATAGCTAAAGATCTAAGATTAGGTTTGTATTAGAGAATTTATGTACTCCAAGATACAAAGGAGATGGTGCCAAGATAAAATCCAAGATGATTACCATGATGACTTATGTGATGTGCAAATGGTATCCCTTGGGAATTGACCACTTAGTTTCTTAATGGCTCAAGGAAACAAGTTTAGATAAAAGTTCATAACCATCCCAGTAGAATACATATGATAGATTAATTTTTTGTTGATATATATGTAATATATGCATTTAAAATAAATTCCAATGCCAATGCAATCAAAATCAAATCAATGAGACTTAAATAATAATAATATATGATAAAAAAATGCCTCCTAAAATATTAAGTCCATGCCTAAGCATGATTAGATGCGTTTAATTGATTATAACAATATGCACAAGTTCCAACCATGGAAATTTATTGGGCAAACCCAAGGTATCTCCTGCTTATATTGCTTGAGTTATAATTAAATAGGTTTTACTCAACTAAAGCCGTGTTATTCGAATGGTTACAAACTTAACCCCATTGCATTAGAGTCAATGGTTAAGTGAAATATTTATGATGTATTTAGGTAAAGGGTTATCACCTAATTGATTCAAAAGTTTTATAAAAATACAATTGGTAAAATAAGTTACCTACTGAATTAGTTCTTGCATAGCTTGTTGGGTAAACCCAAGGTTATATAAAAAAGAAAAAGGTCCTAGCTCATTAAAAGGGTTCAAATATTAAACTTCTCGTATTATAACTTAGGGTTATAATTATGAAAAAAATGAGAAATAATCATTTTAGTTCTAAAACCCGACTAAATGATTATCTCATATATGTTATTGACATTAAAATATGTTCTGATTTCATATAAGATATAAACAAGAAGTGACTTCTAATTTGTCATTACATAGCATACTGAATGCTAACAAGTTGAATGGGCCTAATTTCATTGACTAGCTCAACAATGTTAAAATCGTTTTAACATAAGAGTGTAAGGATTATGTCCTAGATAAGCTTGTACTTGAAGAGTTTGGACTTAATGCTTTTCAAGAAGAGAAAAATGCCTATCAAGTTCATAGAGATAATCTCACGTAAGCCATACGTGTGATGATGGCTAGCATGAAATGTAATCTCCAGAAGCTACTTTAAGCCCTGGACATCATCCTAAACTTTAGAGAATCATTCAATAAGGAAAAACATACTGAGAGGTTTGACATCCTAAAGGAATTGTTCCAAACAAAGATGTCTGAAGGTACACCTATTAGAACTCATGTGCTAAAAATGATTGGCTAGATCACCTATCTTGAACAATTAGGTTGGTCAAATGGAGAACGAGTTAGCCATTAATATAGCTTTTTTCCTCTCTACCTCTAAGTTTTTCACAATTTGGGTTAAACTTCAACATGAATCATTTAGAGACATCCCTTTCATGATCACTGAACATGTTTTCTAAGGCAAAAAAATCTCTCACCACTAAGAAAGCTATCCACTTAGTTATTGCTACTTCTACTTCTACTTCTAAGAAAACCAAGCAGATGAAGAACAACAACAAAAAGAAAAAGAAATCGAAAAAGAATGGCTCAAAGAGTTTAAAGCCATCTAGTGGAGTGAAAGCTAAAGTTGGAATTGATAAGGGTACTTGTCATCATTGGGAAAACCTGATCATTAAAGGAGAAACTGCAAAGAGTACCTTATATAAATCAAGGACAAAAAGCAGAAAGAAGTTTCTACCTCAAGAATAAATTCAAAAATTCATTTGCTTTCCTTAGGTATTTGATACCTAATTATTGGTACTAAAGATGTTTGACATATTGTAAAGACAAATGATAAAGGCAAGGAAAATGATAAATGAAGGTAGACTATTAGAAAGGATGGCAACCTGGATGATATTGATCAAGCTCGCACCTCCATAGATGAAAGTTATTGAGAACTTTTATATTTATGATTTATTATTATAATCATTGGATGTTTATAATTTGGCTTTATGGATTGAATTTTAGGAATTTTTTTAGGATAAATGTTTTGAACATATATCTTTTATTGCATAAGGATGACTTGCTTTTTAATTTCCTTTATTTAATAAATCTTAGTAGAATTGTTCTATATTATGGTCTATCAAATTATACCTATTGATTAATTTAAGCCTAATTAACTCAGAATTTGAATCTTGTTGAATTCCATAAAAGTTCTTACACATTGGATAATCTATGTTTAGTGGGAGTGTTCATGAATTATTATAAGTTAATATTCATGAAAACGTAGGACTTAGTCGGAGTATTCATAGGACATTAAAGGTTAATATACATGAACTAGTGACAAACTAAAGTTAATACATACTTGGATGTAGTTTTGGATAGAGCTCCAAACTAGAAAGATTACATATTTATATACATGAGACATAAAACAAATCATTTCATTTTAGGCTCACGAAAATTATTTATGTTGGATTATGGCTATTAGGCTAATTGAATTGATTTCAATAGCTGTGAAACAATTGAGCCATATGATTGGAATCAAAGTCTCATTGTGATCCAAATAGTTTTTATGATTGGATAATAGAGATTATAGAAGATGAATTAACATGATCTCTATCCTAACATGGCCCGAACTTGAATCCTAACCAAGCTGGATTTAAAAAGCAGGTGTATCCCTTGTTCCTATATTTATTGATATATCAATATTATATATTTTTTTTCCTAAGGGCCATACCATTATTAATAGTATCCTATCACTAGGGACTAGATTGTCAAGGTGAGTCATTAATTCGACTTAATCCTAAATAGTCATTACATAATCTTTTATTTTGGAGTCACCACTAATCTATTTTAGCTAGGTGAGATTGGTTACCTATTGGAGTTTGTATTCCAAGGGTTATGAACACTTAAAAACAAACATCGAGGTCTACATGAATACTAAAGATCATGTGAAAGGATTCGAAAGTTAGTTACAATCACAAGTAAGAATTAATTCCTTTTATAGTGACCGGTAATCGATATCTTATTAATTACGTGTTAATTTGAATTTTAATCTTTATTCAGTTTTAAAATTTAGTATTTAAACATAATTTCCAAGTTTTAAAATAATATTCTAAATTTATTATTCTGCATAAGAAAATCAAGTTTTTAATATTTTTGAAAATTAAATTATCTTTCATACCCTATTTGAGAGTCGGAGTAATACGAAAGGTCAATATATCTTTCACATCCCACCAGAGGACTAGAGGAACATAAAAGGTTTTATTTAAAGATTAAAATATCTCATGTACCCACTGGAGGATCAGAAGAATACTAGAGGTTTTGTTTAATGAAATTTGAAAAATCTCAATTTTCATTTTGAAAAGGATATCGTGTTATTAAACAAATCCATAGAACCCCTCTTATATTCTGGGAAAAATTTCACATATTATTTTAACTCGAAGACATTGCCTTAATTTTCAAAAATTTTAATTTTATGAAAAAATAATAAAATTTATCCTAAACCCCTTAAAGTATATTTTTTATATAGAAGTATCTCCATGACCCTAAAGGATTCGATGACATCACAAATGAATGAACCTATTCTTACTATGCACCTTTGACATATAAATATCCCGCTGATCACATAGAACTTGGTTTTAACATAAATTACTAAAATGTCTCTAAAGTTTACCTTCGACATTAAACTATCCTATTAACCTTAAAGGATTTAGCAACTTCATAAAAAGATGAACATATCCCTATTATACACCTTTGGCATAAAAGTATCTTGGTGATCATAAAAATTTCAATTCTAAGGTAAATTACTAAAATGCCTTTAATGTGTACTTTTGACATGAAAGTATTTTGATAACCTAAAAGGACTTGAAAATGATTATAAAAGGGTGAACCTATCCTAAATACACATCTTTGGCATAAAAGCATCCCGGTGACTATATCGGATTTGGTTTTGAGGAAATTACTAAAATGCCCTTAGAATTACCTTCGTTTTGAAAGCATCCTTATGATCATAAAAGGCTCAGAAATGGTAGGATATGGCATTTTTACCTTAAATGGGTACTTTGGATGTCAAGTATGACCTAAAATACAAAAATTACTAATAGATCCTTAAATTTTTCAAAATTGTATAACTGAGAGAATATGAAGGGTTTTAATATTTTCTACACCTCACTAAAGGACCAGAGGAATTCTAAGAATATTCCTAAAATGTCTAAATCATCCTACTTAGGTGATTTTATGTAAGAAATGATCATTTTAACCCTAAAATGCAAGACTTTACTAAATAATCCCTAAATTTTCCTAACTTTACATAATGATCCCTACTTGGTATCAAACGCAAAATCAGGCATCAAATATATCCAAATTAACATGAAAATCATACAAAGATTCATAAGAAAGGTTCAGCCAACTATCTTTGGCCTTAAAATAATTTATTTTTCTTTTTGCAAATAAATCCCTAAACTTACTAAAAATTTAAAGTAGCACCCAAAACATTAAAATATATGATATGCATTTACTCATGCTAAAAATACATGGAAGCCACCTTTAAAATTTTATCAAACATATGGCCAAGGATGAAAACATCAAAATAATTTTTTTAATTTTGCAATTTAATCACTAAACTTCCCATATTTATAAAATAGCTTGAAGATCACAAATTCACAAATAAGCCTTTGTCAAATTGGGCCAAGCATAGGAACATCTTTCCAAGGCCTTTAAAAGATGAAAAGTTTTTTTTTTTTTTGATTCCGTACAACTTTTAAACATAACAAATTAGTCAAAAATACCATGGAATCAAGCGTGAAAATTCACTTAAAAATCATTATCAAATTTGACCAACACTAATAAGCAAGAAAAATATCTTTTACAACATGATTTCATGAATATCAACTTATATCCTAATTTCTACCGAGCTCACATCATCATCATCATGCATAAAAGTCATGAGATATGAACATATGGACAAACTTCAACAACAATCAATCATGAAAATACTAAGAAAAATATCACAAAATCACATTCATAATATCATAACATCATTCCCACAATCAAACACATAAAAAATTTAAATTATTACAAATAAAAATCAAATACAATAATTAAATCAGGAAAGATTGATCATAGCCTTCAAACTTGGCTTTCAACATGGGTTGAAATCCATAAGCTCAAGTCATCAAAAGGCTCACTAAAAGGAAGAATCATGCATGAAATGAACAAAAATTGAAACTTTTAAAAGAAAATCTACATTAAAAAACTTTAAACTTGGAAATTTTAGTGTTTTTAGAGTTTTTTTTCTCATGAAAAACAAATCCCCCCCAAAAATCAAGTATCCCTCTCCCTATTTATAAAGGGAGGTTCAGCCAAGGGGGTGGAAAAATTCCCTTGGCTGAAAATTTATTTTATTTTTAATTATTATTTTATCTTTTCCTAGATATTAGTAAATTAACATAAGAATGAATAAAATTAATTTTGTGACTTTGTGTGAGTCATCATATATGACTCATTATTTTAATGATAATCAAGATAAAATCAACTAATGATATGGTTAGAACCAAACTAAATTGGTTAGGGGAAAATTGAAATCCAACAAAACTAGTTTCCATAAAACTAGCTTATTTAATTCCAAAATAAAAAATATAACTAAAATTAATAAACATAAACAAAATTTTGAAAATGAAAGAAATAAAATCACAATAATAATAAAAAACTTAATTAAAAATCCCAAACTCGTAAAATTTTACTAAAAAAAATTCTTACGAAGGAAAATTGATATATATATATATATATTCAAAAATCATAAAATAAATTAGAGTTTCAAAAATTGATTTACAATGAATTTAATAAAAATATTTAATGAATTTTAAAGTTAGAAAAATCCTCCAAAAAATTTTACAAAGTAGAAAACCTCGTATATTAAAAATAAAAAATTCTAAAAATAATTCTAATTTTGAGATGAATGAGCTGAATTTAATACCTTACCCAAAATATTAATTTATGAAAATAATAAAGATAAAACTTGATTTTTGGAATAAATTTCATTGAAAAATTTCATAAGTAAAAGCTTGCGATATAGTGAAAAATTCAAAATTAATTGGTAAATTTTGACAACTTGATACCTCATGGTATAAAATGCCAATATATATTTTTTTTGAAGATTTTTTATTTTTTAGAGTGCATATCAACATAAATACTGCATGGATATTTGTAAATTTATTCGACGGCCAACTTTCTAAATTTTACTATTGATTCTCCAAAAATTCCTAAAAATGAAAATTTTGACCAAGATAACATCTACAAAAATAAATTTTAAAATTTCAAAAGAATAAATTTAAAATCTAGTTATTTTACCTTGATATTCGTCTTTTTTATCCCAGATTTATTTTTCACGACCATTGAAATGAAATTTTTCTATCACATGCAGGTGCAACTATTTAGGCATGATTGAAAAGGTCTTGAAAATGTCTAGTGCACCTTAAGAAGTCAACCTATACTGGGTGGCTGCTAAGTTCTTGGTTTCGGATATTTTTGAACATCAGGAAAGGGCTCAGATAAAATTAGGTGTCAACAATCTCCAACATGTAGATACTGAAAACAATTTGATTGTTTCAAGTGCAAATGGATGATGTTGGTGCATGCCTTTGAACTAATCAGATTGGGACATAGGATACATGGTCAAATAACTACATACATATCATTAAGTTAAAGTAACATAGGTTTTTGTTCATATTAGTGGCACGATTGACACTCATGTAAACACTAATTGGATGAAGCCCTTGAAGCACAATGGCCTTGTAAAGTTAGTAAATCAGTTACACTAATAAGATCCTTATGCATCAAAGCTATGTTTCTAAAGTGTTCCTAGTCATTGTATTATCAAGACATGGCGTTGACAATGCACAAAGACTAGTATATGCTAAGTCTCTATGCATAGAATGCATTTAACTTTGATCTTATAAAGGTTAAAGTATATGAGATACTTGGGGATAGCATATAGGTGCTTGTTTTGTGGAAACAAGTTCATTGAACGTGGCGCCAATGAGAACTCCATTTAGTATAAGTCACTCAAATATCTATGAAATATGTTCCCATGTGCCAGTCGTGTATAATAGTCCTCAAACTTTTGATACTAGGTCATCTCATATGATAAGTGTTATGCTTCCATTCCATCACAAATGGGTCCACAATAGATGGATACCCACAGTATGGTGGTTTTGGGTATAGCATGAATCATATGGTAGATAAATATGTGATCTAGACAGGATTACCACTCCAAACGACATTAGGAAAATATCTCGAGTGTTTTTATCCATGGTCAATTAAAATAAAGTCTCTGGCTAGAACAAAATCAGGTTATAAGGAATAATTCCTCATAGATCCATGAATATTAACCATAAGTTGTAAGAACTAATATAGATAGAGGATTGGGTGGACACTGCACCACGGTTATCCTCAATCTAGGATATATGGTGAAAGGATTGTACTACACTAAAAGGTTGGTGACTGAAAAGTTTCTGTTAGGTCACACTGACTCTTCAACGTTTGGGTGGTTATGAGAGGTTATTAGATCCTGCTCTTAATTTGTGAACATAATGAATGTAATTATTTATGTTCATTGCCAACATGTTTGGAAACTAATGGGTCATGCACAATAAGGTAGATATGTTGGATTAAATCCATGATTTAAGTAAGTATAACTTGATTAAATAAAAGATAATTTGAATAAAAGACTTAATTGAAAGGTTCAGTTATTTTAAGACAAAATTAAATTTGTGAAATCTAGATTTTGTTGTCTAATTAAGACATTAATAATAATAAAATTGTCTTATTTAAATAATGTCTTAATTAAGACATGAAATGTAAAGGTGGACAAACATAAGTTTTAATTGAAATAGGATTTCAACCAGATTCGAGATTTGATTTAGAATAAGTATCCTATCTTAATAATATTTTATTATCACTTCTAATATTATTGTAATATTAATTATTTGATAATTAACATTAAGTGACATTAAAAATGAGTTAAAAATAGTTTTAACTAAATTAAGGATTTTATAGTGTTTAAATCCATAGGGATGTGTGTATATTAGCTAAATTATGTTTTTAATTTTTCTATTTAATTTTTATAATTATTTAATAATTATATTTATTAAATAAATATTATTTATTTATCTATAATAAATAAAATAAAATTAATTAAATTAAATTCAAAAAAACACAAGTTTGGCCTGAAATACCTTAAATCGTGCTATATATGGACCAAGCTTGTTGGGCCATTTTCTTTGGGCTAATTTTGGTTGGTATTTTGACCAAGATGGGGAGGAATAGCTAATCATCTAATTAACCTAAGACAAGGAGAATAGGTTCAACTTGTTTAGGGAGTTTTAATTAGGTCAAAACTATTTCATTCTAAATCCAACTAGGAGAAGGATTGAGCTAGTATATATAGATATGATGACCTAAATGCTTAAGAGAGAATTTTAACCTAATTTTAAGCTAGGAGGCGATCAATATTTTTAGATAATATTTTATAAGATAAAATTTACTTTTTCTCAAAAATATTCCAACTTAAACGCAAAACTTTAATTTGTGCCATCTTCCTAAGAGATGTTTGTACTTGGCGCAAACTTTCTCCATTCTTTTTTCTTGGTTCTAGTTTAATTCAAGATTTAAAGTTACCTTTTGATTAAGGGTTGATAACCCTTCTAGCTAGCATTAGAGAATCGCTGGACTTCAAGAAGGTTTCAAAAACTACCTGTGTGGATAACCATTAGAGGTAGGACATGTGTGTTGTTTGTGATCTTCAAGAATCCTTCAAGAAACTAGTTTCTTGGTGCTCTGTTGTTTAAGATTTTGACATTTAAACTTAAGGTATCTTCTGGTTATATGGATGATTAAATCAAATTAAATTTTTATTGTTTACTGCTACATGTAAAACCCTCTATAAAGATTCGTAGGAAATTCCAACTATTTCTATTTTTACTATTTTCACCATGTTTATGTTTATGTTTTGATGATTTTTGAAATCCAATAGTTGCATGAAACCGGACTTCATCGAGAAGGAGTTCCCTTCAATCATCAACTAATAATTGTGAAGGATACTAATAGATTAAAGCAAGTTATTAACGGAAATGGAATAACATCTTACAATGTTCATGGAATGGATGGCTATGAATTTTAAAATTGAAAAAGCTTGAACTCTTATGCAAAATTTCCTACTAAGTTTACATTGGAACAAAATAATGAAAAATTGGAAATAGGGATCATCTGGTTTTTGCATAAGTAGAATTCTATATACTCATCCAATTGCAGGTGAGAGGTATTATTTGTAGATGCTACTAAATGTTGTCAGGGTTGTTATAGCTTTGACGGTATTAGAACCATAAATGGTATTCAAAATGCTACGTTTTAGAGAAGCATGTTTTGCTCGAAATTTGGTAACTAATGATAAGGAATGACATAAGGCAATAATAGAAGCTTCTTCTTAGGTATTGCCTAATCAACTAAGAGAGTTATCTGTCACGATCTTATTGTTTTGTGAAGTCAATAGTCTTGCCTATTTATAGGAAGAAAATTGGAAACTTCTATCAGATAATATTTTGTTTACAAGGAGAAAAGCATTTAAGTACAAGGACTTGGAATTAAATAAAGATCAAATAAAGGGCTGTTGCTTACTTAAAACCAATGGTGTAGTTTCTAGATTTGGTAAGTCTTTATTAGATTTTTAATCTTTGCCTAAGTCTAATTTTGAGTTGTTTAATGATCTTGACAACAAATTAATTAGAAAAAAAAACCTAGTTATTATTTGGACCTGATGAGGAGAATTTATGATGAATTATTTGGCATGCTCAATGATGAACTATTAAGGATTTATTCCAAAGTTATTCGAGCTGTTTATGGAAAAATATGTTTTTTTTTTTATTTTTTGCGGTTTATGGCTACGTCGGTACAGGAAAGACATTTCTTTACAAAAAAATATCTCGATTGGGGTCTAAAAGAAATATTGTTCTTGTTATCGCTTCTTCTGGTGAGTATATGATATGTGTTTAGTATTATACTTTCAGTAGGTTTTTATTTCTTTACTTAAAAATGCATTCTTACTTATAATTTGTTAAAACATTAGTTGATTTAGATATTACCATTAATGTTATATATTTGTAGGTTAAAACTTTGTCTTTGTTTAGATATTGCCATTAATGTCATGGATATGTATTCTGAAATGAGGATTACGTCATTGTTGCTGCCAAGAGGCCGAAACCCTCGTAGCAGGTTTGATATTCCACATATATTTTTTGAAGGTAGCACATGCGACATTAAATCCAATACACACTTAGGAAATTAATGTTGAAAACTTCTTTGATGGTATGAGATAAAGCTCCAATTGCAAACATTTTCCTTTGCAGCCCTAGATAGAAGTTTATATTATGTTGCGCGATTAGCTAGTGATACATCAATAAATAAATTGTTTGGAAGGAAAACCGGTATTACTAGCGGTGATTTCAAGTGAATACTTCTATTTATACCAAACGGTAAAAGGCTAGATATCGTAAATGTTTGCATTAATATGTCCTACATATGGGATGATTGCAGAGTGTTTACACTTCCAAGAACAAACGAGAAATAATCAGTATCTTGGAGAAAGATTTGCAAATGAGAAAATGAGATACGTTAGTTGTGATGTTAGTTCTAGAAATAGGGATAAAGATGCCCAATGGTTAAAAATTCTCGATCAGTTTATCATTCGATATGGAAATATCCCAATAAAGGACATTGTTGTAGCAATTTATCCTAATTTTTTAACCAACGAAGGATACCTAGCGGAAAGGGCAATTCTAAAAACACTAAATAAGATTGTCGATTACATCAACAATCATACGTCATGAATGATTGATGGAAAGTCAAGATTTTATACAAGTTTCTAATGAAATATGTAAGTTCTCCATGGAAGGCGCAAAATAGGAACTGATGTTCTGAGTGGAATTTTTGAACTCATTGCGGTTTCCTGGTTCTCAGGGTTGAAATTAAAACCTGTAATGCCTATGATGCTTTTAAAAATGTTAGTCCCAATTAGAATGTGAATGGCACAAGATTGGTAATAAGATGGTTGGGACATAAAACCGTTGAAGGTAAATTAATTACTGGAAACCATGTTGGAAAAAGGGCAATTATAACTAGGACTAATCTAACTTCAACACAATCACATCGCCTTTTATCATAAAAAGACAATATCCATTGAAAACTGTGTTTTGCCATGACAATTAAGAAAAGGTAAGGTCAACCTTAAAATTTTTAAGATTGTACCTTCCCAAGCTTGTTTTTTTTCACATGAACAACTATATGTTGCACCCTCAAGGGTTACTTCACCAGAGAACCTTGAAATTTGAGGACGATCAAAGGTATAATAGATGATACACCAAATATATCATTTTCAAGGAAGTTTTCAATGGATATTTTTTTTTTTAATTTTTTCATAAAGTGACATTTATATGCAAATCAATTAAAATCTTGATGGTATGTCTTGTTATCAACCTATAATCTTCTTATTGATTTAGGAGTAAAACGTCATATATTCTGGATTTATTATTATTATTATTATTATTATTATTATTATTATTTCTTTTTCATGTTTCTTCTACTCTCCGTGTGGAATTATTAATCTTTAAAATTTTCATTAGTTTATAGAAATTTGTATTATACTTTTGAGTTATATATAAATTGATATTTTTCTATTAAAAGTGTTTAAACTTGATTTTCAATGTTTAACTGTTTTTACTGTTACAAAACTGTATTTTGTAAAAATAACTCCACTTGTTTGTAATAGTTGCAGGATCTTAACGATCCATTTATATTTTTTAAGATTTAGCCAATTGTCCATTAATTTTCTCTTTGTTTTCTAAATTTTTTATGGTCATGCATTCTTTCCCTATTATTATTATTATTATTATTATTATTATTATTATTATTA
>JBBYHO010000001.1:7731331-7741808 GCA_038382025.1 Adansonia gregorii | reverse complement strand
AATTATGATGCATTTGATATTTACTTAGAAGTTATTTTATGGGAAAAGAAGGCATGCAAGATTCATTAATTTGAATCATTAGATGGTGTTTAATTTTAGAAACTAGAACATTGAAACTTTTAAGCTGTCAAATTATGTAGATTTTAATCATCCAGAAAAATATATATATTTTTTGAAAAGAAACCTCACGTTTAACATAAAATCAATGCCTCTTTCTGAGGTCCTTTCCAAGTTTTACAGTTTAAAGAAGGCTGAAGGGGCTTTTTCTTGATCATCCCTACAACATATGACCAGAATTTACATAAGAGTAAAAACTAGATATTGCATTGTTATGTTTATAATTATAATAAATGATATAACAAAAAAAATTACCTATAATTCCAATTCATGTCCCTGCATATGATCTCTAGTGGCCCACTGGTCACGGACTTGTCACAAACTCAACCAGTCAAGGTTGCTAATTATTATGTACTCATGTGCTTTTACCACTATTGTGCAGACACCATACTTATCGGGATATTACCAGTGGCCTTCTGCACAGCCAAATGATTTTCTGATCTAAATACAGGATATAAATTTGGAAGATGTTAATAGTTCTCTTAGTAAGGATTTGCGGTTGATGCAAAGGGACAATGGTTATGTTCAAAGCTATGCATTCCAATGACTGTCAGAATTACTATTTATTCTTACTGTGAAGATATTCCATGGAATGTAAACACAAAATTCCCTGCCAGTTAAGCAGATAATCTCTTCCCCACGAAGCATTAGATAAGGGCGTTTCTTTAGATTGTATCCCAGATCGCTTGAGTTGAAATTCGATTACAATAATATTTTTAGTAATCTGGATGTTCACTCCAATTTTTGAATACTCGTATGGCTTCTTATAATTTATGTACGAGTATCTTAGATTTTTTTTTTCTCTCTTCCATAATTGCTACCTCTGTTTCTTTTCTTACTATGTTACATTATGTGGATGCCATAGCATTAAAATCATGGTGAGTTCTACTATATTTAAGGAATTTCAGCTAGGTCCAAAATTCTAAAGAGCGGGTTTTCCAGAACGTTAGTTGATAAAGTTGATTTGTTACCTTCAAGGTCTAAAAGACCTGCAATTTAGTCTTGAAATTGACGAGTGGTTTTCTAATAGTAATTAATAAGCTCAAAGGGATTGATTTTTCTTAGTTAATCAGATTTCATGGTTCAGTAGGGACTTCCAACTGTTGCAGCATCGATCATTAGCTGCTAAGCATGGATCAACAACAGTGGCTGCAATCCATCTCAGGGTCTGCGTCCATATTTGGCTGACAACCTCCTTCGATTGCTGATAGATCGGCTGTTGGCTTCACTTAATTCAATCAACTATCTAGATGATGTTTGCCCTGTACCTATTTTTGCACCTTGTAGACTTAAAAAAAAATGATGTGCCAAGGTTTGTCTGATTTTGCAAATTCGGCCTACTGTATGGTTAGTAGAATACCAACCATTCTTACTGAATCAAAACAAGTTATTACAAATTTAATATTATGTTCTGCATTTTGAATAAGCGTCAGCTTAGTACTATAGTGCAAACTGCAAATGGGGCACTACTTTCTAATAATTAGAGGCACCATTTAATATCCAGCAATAATTTCGTAGGTTTTGGTTTGCAGTTATCAGCATCTTTTGGTTTTTCAGACTATCAGGTCACAGACATGTTGGCATCTGGATTGCTTTATCAATCTTTTATGAGTTACCTGCCCTTTTTAGGTAATAATACTTCTGTCACTCTATTCGCATAAGGATAGGGAACCCCTTACCGTCTCCGCTGTGCTACCATAGGATATGAGAAAGTCGAAATAGGCAAACACTCATCTCGGAATGAGCTTACTACTTAAATGCCTTGGCAATTACCTGCTCTTCACTTGACTACCCTGCGTATTAGCCAAACAAAAGGCTCTAACTTCATTCCAAAATGAAAACCACTAGCAATGGCCTTGCAGCGGGGCCGAACATGATTCAAACCAAGGTTCAACATGCCTGGCTCAATTGCTCCAATCATTGGGCTGAACCCAATGTGAATTTGGGTCACTTTGACCTAGCCTCATGGCTCTAGTAGAGGTCCAATCACCATCCGACAGCTGGGAGGGAACAGCAAGATTGTGTCACCACAGTCGTCCCTTTGGTGAATAAATACTGTCCACTATTGTTGGGATACTGACAAATTTTTTTATAATTGAATTGTCGTATCTAATTATTAGAATTAAAAATCCCAACATCCTATTAACAAAAACTTTTAAAACTTGGGGGCCTTGGAGCTTTCTCAGGGGCTGATAACTGCAAATATATCACTTGCTTTAGTTTTTTTTTCCCCCTTACACCCTGCACTTTCATATTGTTAAATTCACATTTATCATTGAATTTCTCCTATTTCATTCAACATCTTTTCCTCTTCTCATCCCTTTAAAAACTCATCATCTCAAACATTTCTCTCGCAATTTGCTCAGTATCCTTATACTTCTCAAATACAAGGATCTCTAAAAGCCAGCATAAATGTTATCATTAAAAATATATTTGATCCATTACCGAGCTTCTTATAGTTCTTTTTCAAATTTTTAACTGAATTTAGGTCATTGTTCAAGATGTTTGCCATAAACTATCATTTGGATTTTGTACATATAAATATGGTCGATATAATTTAGTATTGCATGCAAAAAATAGGAGATAAGTAATTGGAAATCTTTCATAATCAAGGCTATTAAACCAGAATTTCTTCATATGAAAATATGAAAGAAAATATAGAGTTAGTGCAACTACCATTGCCATAAGAATATACTTAGCTGAGTAAATCATCTACTATCTTTTACTACAAATACTAGTTCCTTAAAAATGCTACCAATTTTCAAAAATGGGGAAAATAGATTTAATTATCTGTTATAAGAAGAAGAACTTCAAAAAGAAATCTCCCCCCCCCCCCCCCACTTTGCTAATTGAAGAGGACCCTTGGCCTACCAAAGTCTGAAAAGTCTTTTGAGTTTTAAAATCTTCAAGCATTTATTTGGTGAAGATTTTGGAAAATCACAATTGCATTAGCATTGCCAAAGAGTATAACATTTAATATTTGGATGATTAACCAAAAAAAAAAAAGGTTCCTCATATTGATAAAATTAACAGAAAATCTCTGTAGATTTAGATATCTAATGTCATCTATGACTTGGGGTTATCCAGAGCCATTCATTATTTTCTTTAGAAATTTTATGCTAATAAAAAAAATCCAATTAACAAATACATATAAGTATTAATTAAATATTATTATTTAAAGAAAAATTTTTGCATTTAATGTAGATGCTACTAAACACCGATTAATATTTCTTAGTAAAAGGTAGTCCTTTCTGGATCTTATAAACGTTCGGTTCAGTCCAATAAATTATAAGTGCCCTTACACCTACTTCCTTACCCACCCTTCGCTGCAAAATGACTAACCGTAAGCTAATTTTATTATTCAGCTTAGGGGCAGCTTTGCACGTACTGTGGCCAATGTCCCTTTACCTAATGAAACAGGCCTCATTTCACTACTGAAAAATGTGGCTAAATATTATGGAGTACCATAAATGATTGGTTTGCAAATTTATGTTAAAGATTCCTACTTTTCCATTATAAATTAAATTATTTGAACATAATTCAACCCACTCATTATTCACCCCAAAAAAAAGACATTTAAAAAAAATAACAAAATTGGAAAGCAGAGCAACATATTCTGCTAATGAGCAATGTTTTGAAGGGGATATCAATCTATTTATATACAAAATTAAATAATAAATTAAAGGTATACATATTTTTTTGTTTTGATTTAATAATTTTTAAAAAAATTACCTTTCTTGAAAAAATTATTTATTTATTTTTTTTAAAAAAAAATCCATATTTAGCTTCTTCTTCCCCCCCCTTTCATCTAGGTCGTGGTGTTCAGATTTCTAAGGTCATATGCACTAATATACTGTCACTATGCCTATTTTTCTTGTTTAACCTGAAAGTTATATATGAATACACTATTATTTCATCTGACTTGAATTTGATAAAAAATAATAGACATTGGATCTATGTATTTATGAACACTCATAGTTACTTTTTTAAATGAAGGTTTTTAATTACATAGTTTTTTTATTCAATTTTAACTTTCAATTTTTCTTTTATTATTTAATTAATTATTTTCAGCTCAAGTTTTTTAATTCAGGATTTATCACTTTTTTTTTTTTAAAAAATAAAATTATTTAAGTTTAGTGAAATTAAGGACTCAATTAGTAATTGCAAATAGTTTTTAAAAGATTCCACACCCCTTGAATCACATTTACGGCATAGATAGATAAATAACAATTTTTAATATTTGTAAATTTTGATATTTTATTTTCCACAACTAATAATATATTAAAACAACGTTTTCTTGATTTAATGTTTTATTCATCTATATCTATACTATCTTAAAAGGAATAATAAGTTTGATATCACGAGTTAAAAGATACCGATTTTGTTGATGAATATGTATAAAAGATTAAATAATTTTATAATATCAAATAATAAAATAAGGGTACGAATATCTTTCAAATTTTTTATTATAATTTCTAAGAAAATTAATAACTTCTTAAAAAATTACCTACTTACATTTAAAAACTACTCATTTAATAGTAAAACTACCCGTTTATTAAAAAAAACTATTATTTTTACCCAAAAAAAACCTAACAATATTCTTTAAAAAATTAAACTAACAATATGAAAAAAAATAAAAAAATAACAGTACATTTAATTTTATTATTTGAAAATTAAACCCACGTCTATATGAAAAAAATTCCACTTTTTCATTTAAAAAAAAGCTAACAATATTCTTTAATTTATTATTTATTTAAAAAAAACAAAATTAAAAAATTCACCCACTTCTATGAATGTATCCAATTCTAGTATATTTTATACATTTATGTTTTAATATGTATTTATACAGAGGGACATTTCTGATTACCTAATGAGGCAATCTTTTGACAAATTTTCAATTTACTATAATGTAAACTAAAACCCCACAATGCCTACCAAACTCAACTACTACCTCCACACCATCCAAAACAAATCTAAAATAAGAGTTTTGATGTGAATTTTGCATTTGAAAACACCTTCTAGTATTCATATTCATATAAATACATATATTTCAATACCAAAAGAAAAATACATATATTTCATTAAAATATAAATAAAATATTTTTTTCAAAAAAATATATATGTTGAAATTAGAACTTCAAATATATTAAAATATTATTTTTAAAATTGATTAAATAAACCAGCTATAATAAAAATCGATATATAAATAAAACTTTGAAAATGAAAAAGTAAGACTATTTTCCTCAATTTGGAATTGGAATCCACCCCTTAGGTTTTTGTTTGATTAAGTGGGAGAATAAAGAAAAAAATAACAGAAGAATATATGAAAAAGGAATTATCACCCTTTTTCTTCTTTTTTCCTACAATTTTTTTTTGGTTATTTATTTTTCCTTTTCCTAGAAAGCAAATGAAATTACCAACTTTCTTTTTTCTCTTTGTTGGTTTAAATCTTAAGTGTCCAAATCAATATCCTTTTAAACAGCAGAGTAGTCAGTGTCTAAATTATCATTGTAAAATCATTTTGCCCACACTGTTGCAAATTGAATTTTCTTCTTTTTACTTAAATATCTCTTTATATATATATATATATATATATATAAACGCATTTTTATATGTCGGTTATTTTATAAATTGATTTTAATTTGATTAATGGAGACTTGCAAAGAAACGTAGAGCAACCAAGGCACCGAAAGTTGAACTCCGTCTACTTTTTCTTCACTTTTCTATTATTTCAAAATCCATGTACCTCAAATGATTTTAAAGCTTATAACTATAATAAGTACTTAGGCACATTTCTTAATCTTAGCTATTATTTGTGAAATATAAGGGTTCTTTCTGCTTCAGAATATAGACACAAAAAATATGGATCTATTTGTCCTAAGATAAAATTAATTTAGTTTTATATGTTTTTATTATTTTTTATACGATTTATATTTATTTAATTTGATTGTTGTATTTTATATTTTATTTATATAAATCGTGTATGTCAGATTTCATGTAAATTAAATTTGTTCAACTACTTGTTTGATGTTTAAGGGAAAAACTCAACAGTTAAATATATATATATATATATAAAGATAATATTCTTTAACTGATATGATGTAAATATTAAATTATTTCAAAATTTTACATATACGACAAATACAATTGTATTATTAAGTTTCACGATTGATTTTTTATTAAATATCAATCACATATGAAATTATGAAAACAAATAAAAGTAATTAATTTTACACTAACATAAAATAATCTCCCAAACATATAACATATAAGACGACGATCGTCGGTATCTATAGCGAAAGAAAATTTTGATAACAACACAATACTCGTTTGTAAAATTTAAAAATTACATTGAGAAGGATTTTAAGTTTGATCAGATTAGGAGAGAATTACATCCCTAAGCATAAGTAGAGATGTAAAAGCCCCGGCACCAGATTTAAGAATCAATTATAAAATGCCTCTTTCTTTTAAACTGGGATATAGAATTCAATCTCATGGCTTACATTCCAACAACCAACAGACATAACCCACGTCATTTTTACTTATTTTTATCGTATCATATATATTTAAAATTCTTTATATTTCTATAAATTTTAATAAGTTAAAAATTTTAATATATATATATATTTATATCATATTATAATATTATCTGTATCTGGATCAACAAAAAAGAAATTAAACAATAACGGAATAAAAGAAAAGAACTTTACACATTGAAACAATGATGCAATTGGCATAGGAATTAAAGCAATAAACTATAGTTGAATGTTGCATCATCATCACCATTCACCAATGGATCATAATCCCCCCACTACCTCATTCTTCCATCATTGATTCCAAACTACTTTACAAGACATTTATAATCTCTCCAAAAAATTTGACCCAACCCACCAAAAGAAACCCATCAAATTCTTGAGATGAGAAGCTTCATGATCCATCTTCATTTCAGAAGATTTCTCACAAAGATGATAATAATAAGAAGAAGAAGAAGAAGAAGAAGAAGAAGAAAAAGAAAAGTCTGGAAGTTGAAGGAAACATAGGATCTTTTGGTTTTCATAGCCATCGAACAAAGTCGCTCATCATTGAAAAAAAAAGGCGAAAAAAAATTAAAATAGGATGACAGCAATAGAAATCTAATATCGAAATATTGGAGGAAAGAACACCTAAAACTGGGCATAATTTGTTTAATCTAAACCCAGAATTTATCCTCAACCCTTTTTTTTTTCTTCTGAACTGCTTTGTTGTAATAATAAATGATGAAAAATGAATCTTTTCCCCTTACCTTCCATGTTCATCACCAACAGAATCCCAAAAAAATACAAATGCTATATACCAAAAACCTTTTTAGTTGTTGTTGTCGTCGTCGTCGTCTTCTTCTCTACCTCAGGGCTCAGTGAAAAACTCGTTTCAGTTTTGCTGAGCCACAAGCTGATCAAGCTGCATTTGCTCGAGCCATGCTCCCAACACGGCGTGATCGAGGGGATCAACTTGCGGGTTCATGTTAGAACCCTCACTTACGAAAGAAGCATTAGGTGAAATACCCGAGACGGGGGCTGAGGTTTTTTCTTTGATCTCGGTGGGAGATTCTTTAACAAGGGATTGAACCCATGATAAATCAGGCTCGCCTCCATTGCCAAGCTCGAATGAAGATGACCTGCGATGCTTGCCTAGTTCATCTGCAGTTACAGCCCAGTCTGGCTTCCCGTTGGAGGATCCCCATTTTGACCAAAAATTCACCGGGGAACCAACGACGACGGCAGAGCCAGAGCCAAGCTCTCTAGAGCTTAGCCCACGAAATTGTTGTTGCTTCTCCAGTTGAGCTAACATTGAAACCCTAGAGCTCATCGGAGAAATAGGTTCCACATTTCGAGGAGACATCCTACCGGATAGAGAGGCCTGCAATAAGGGATGCTCGATGGGTTTAGGAGAAAAATTTGTATTTATAGGCGATAGCATGCTTTGCTGCTGCTGAAATTGATTGAGAACAGCAGACTTATGGGTTGGAGAGAAAACGGCAGCAGCCAATGCTTGATCAGCGTATCGCGGAGATGAACTCTCGGCAGAAAAGAGATCATCAAGATTTGAGGGGGTCAGGGTCTTCAATCGACCAGATCGATTCAAAGAATTAGAACTCATAGATGGCTGAGTGAGGCTAGATAACTCATTTACTAGCTGTTGTTGCTGCACACCAAAATCCGGCAGCAAGTTGAAGTCTTCAGCAGGAATGTCTCTTGCATTAAGAGAAGATCTCAGTCGACTAGACTGAAGATTACTCCCTGGAAGATGCAAGGCTGGAACGTTAGGCTGTGGCCAGGCGACATTAGAATGCGACATTCCATTTGCAGATGGGGACATGGGTGGCGTGAATGGTGATGGAGACATAACAGGCACGGATGATGGTGATCCAGGCATGAGACTCAAGGCAGTGGCGAAATCCAGTGCTGTAGCAGCAGAAGTACTTGAACGTGGAGATGGAACAGCAGAACCAGTGGAAACGTACAGAGGTCGGAGTTCCTCTGCAGTATGAGCAAAGAAGCAGACTCTCCTTGCACAATTAGTGCCATCTTTGCACAGCCGGGTTCGGTATTGGGCAGGGTGTAGCCAGCATTCAAACACACCATGAGCATACTCACACATATCTCCACGCCTACAAGCCCCCTTGCGAAAATCAGGGCAAGGGACACAGCTGTAATGGAACTTCCTAGGATCCCTCCTTCGAGCATTCTCCCCCGGGTGAACAAATGGACACTCCGTCCAATCATGGGAGTAGGCACGTGAACAGGGCCGCACCTTGAATGAATACATCCTGAACTCATCAGTTGAATAGATGCTGTTCTTGATGTCTGGAAGAGACGGATCCATTGGGTATTCTCTCTTCTCCGATGTTGAAGAAACAGAAGCAGCAGTCAATTTTGACTTTGTAGGCGAATCTGAACAAGAGGAAGGTGAACCGTTTTCCTGAGATGGCGATAGAGAATTGGAGTTTGCAACAGCTGTTGTCACCCTTAAATTCTGCTCAAGAACAGAACTCTCGGCTGCAAGGAGTTCTTCAAGAGTTAGTTTCACAGCTTGAAGCTTTGGAGGAACAACAATAACATCAACAGGACGATGACCATTCACATCAACCATGTTTGCATCAGCACCAGCTGCTAAAAGCAGCTTCACAACATCAACAGCATTCACAGCCCCACCAGAGGCAGCACAATGAAGGGCAGTGCTTTTCTCGTGGCCACACGCCCGATTAACATCAGCATCTGACGAAGAAAGGATCAGTTTAATCACATCGATGCTACCATACGTAGCAGCAACCATTAAAGGGGTTATCTCCTCATTAACCATCTGCTTCGAGCCCTTCTGACGACTGTACCACAGCCCAACCTCATCAACAACAGAAGGATCACGTTCAATGGATCGTTTAAAGCCTTCCACATCATTATTAGCAGCAAGCTCAAGCAAGCTTGCAAACGTATCTTCAGTCTCTACAGTCAAGTGATCCATTTCTACACTAGGATGTCTGCTATCTTCAAAAGAAATATCAGATGTTGTCGGATTCGTCGTTAAAGCGTGCTTTAACCGCTCCGATCCACAGCACATGCTTTCATTTGATGAAAATGCAACTGAGATTTAGAAACAGCACCCATTAGAATCGACCTGTGGAATAAAGTCAACTTCTTATATATTATCAAATATTCCATAAGATATTGGGGAAAAAAACCAATAAAAATAGTAAAAAAAAAAAATTAAACCCACTTGGGATTTCATGGAAACAACAGGTTTAGATTTAGATTTACTCAGAGTTGATCAAAGGAAATATCAACCAGAAAATAATGGAAAAATTAAATTTAGATTTAGAACAAAAGTGACATTAAGGATATAAATAATTGTAAGGTATTTAACATCCTAATAGATCATCATAGGGGAAAGGAAAACAAAAACATACCCCACGGAAATAAAACAAAATTACTTTTACTTTCGAAGAAAATATAATTACAACATATTTTACCACACTTTCAGATATAATAGCCTAGATTAAAACATAAAAACTCTTACTAAAAAATTTAGAAAAATCAAAGGTTTATTTTTACTATTAGTTGAGATTAAAGAAAATTAGAGTTTTAAGAAAAGAATATAGGGAAGAAAAAAAAACACACGATAATAAGGGCCTATTTGGCAGCCACACCGCAAAAAGAATTTCTAAGGCTCTCATCTTCAAAGGTTCCAAACGTTTAAAGAAAGAACCCTTATCCTTTTTAGCTTAAAACCAGCTTTATTAAAATGAAAATTAAATAAAATCCTCCATTTTCTTTCTCAACTTTCATTTAGTTCTTCCCAGTAAACCAAAAAAAATAAAATAAAATAA
>JBBYHO010000001.1:7704171-7718256 GCA_038382025.1 Adansonia gregorii | reverse complement strand
GGGAGCTATGTTATCCGAACATTTCATCTTAAAGTATCCATGACATATATTTGTAAGCGGCTATGGAGGGTATGATCCATTAAAAATAGAATTTTTTTTTTTTTTTAAAAAAAAAAGAGAGTATGCTCATGTCAGTTCTGAGACGGATGACAGATCGGGTGATAACATAGGTAGAGAGATATTTTTGGTAATATCACCTAAGATCCATAAATGGTTGGAAAGAGAAGAGTCCTATAATATCACCTGAGATCCATAAATGGTTAGAAAGAGATAGTCCTATCTAGGTAGCTATGTTAGCCGAGTTCTTTATTTTCTCTAAAGTATCCATAACATATATTCATATGCGGATATGAAGGGCATGACCCACCAAATGTAGAAAAGTTTAGGGGAAAAAAATAAGTATACCTATGTCGGTTCTGACACGCATGCCTGGTTCAGGTGATAACATAGCTGGGGAGATATTTTTGGTATATATCACCTACGATCCATAAAATGGTTAGAAAGAGAGAGGTCAAAGAATACATAAATATCAATTCAAATAATATTCTAATTCCTAGCCATAGCCATAGGTTTTCTAATTCCTAGTCACAATTGAGCTTATTTATAAAGCAAAATGAGCCTAAGTGGAGGTAGCTCATCCCCTTTCCACTCGGGTGCTTTAAGAGCCTGATGAGAGGCTTTGGCCGTGCAGGCAAGCTTGAACAAAGGCTCAGTCTGGCTTTTTTTCTTTTTAAGTGCGTGACCATAAATTTCAAAGGGAGTTGGAGATTTATCCTTTTGATAATTATTTAGGAACATGTCTTATTTCTTTAGAAATTTAAGAAAGGAAAACAAAAGATATTCAAAGTTTTTAGTTGTATAAGTGAGAACTTCATCAATCAATATAATTAAAGTGCAATGAATACACGAAACAGTACTGAAATAAACCATTAGCGTTTCATTACAATTTCTACTTGGTGCCTATATTCAGTGTGTTGACAACTTGACACTGTTTTTTCTCTCTCATGAACAAGCTTGATTAGAAGGGTCAACAAATATGCTAAATGAAACAAGCTTCTCGAATCCTTTGTTGATTTGAGATCAAGCTGATCATTGAACTTTCTTCTATTTATTTGTTTATTTTGCTATTTGCTTTTTGTGATTTTGAATGCAAAAGAGTAAAAATGTTCATTTAGATGGAAAAGTAGTATTTTGTATTATTTAAAATTGAACTTGAACCTTTTTTTTGCGAATAGCAAATTGTATAATTTTACTTATATATGAAACAATGTATATATTTTTTTCGTATTTTCTCAATTTATTCATGTTTAGCCAAACATTATTTTGCTATTTACTATTTTTGGTTTTTTCTTTTTAGGAATTTTAAAGGAGAAAAGGTCAATTAGCAAAGAGCAACAAGCTGCATAGCATTAGTTAATTTGCAAATGTAATTGTAATAAGGTCCATTAGGATATACACCTTTAAAACTTGGTCTTACAGCACCTTTTTGAAACTCCCTAGATGTGTCTTTGATATACATCCCCAAAGCCGTTCATGATGTGCTGCTCGTAAGAACTCTCGACTATATATGTGTTTGGTTCCTCTCATTTGTTTTTATAAGAAATGAAAAGAAAAAAGGGAGGAAAACTAGGTGCATGTCATTATCAAAAAAACCAAAAAATAAAATAAAATAAAAACTAGATGCATATACAGGCAAAAATGATTTTGATGTTCCTCCTGTTTCGTGCTGCATCAACTCTGGTTTTTGGATCCGAAGATACCTTATATGGTATGATCTGTGAGATTTCTTTTCTTGTGTAACGTTCTGCATTGGCTGCTTCCGTCTTTGCATCTCGAAGAGTGTGATACTTTTATCGTATGTATATGAGATTGACTTTATATTCATTTTTTGTGAATGTCCTCGCTAATTTTGTGAATATGTAGAGTTGTTTATGACATGATTTTCTCGAGTATATTAATGGCAGTATTCGTTGACGGAAAATTTATTGATTAGCATAACCAAGCAGTTGGTCATGTTATTGTAGATTTTATACTTTGGAAGCATGCACCTAAAACCAGGTGGTACAAACCATCCAGAACCAAATGCAAATAACGATAAACCACATACAGTTCGTTTTCAACCTAGGCAGTGCACCACACAGCAGGATTCTATCTTAACAGATGTTTTAGGAGAAAGCAGGACAAGGTTCTATCTAGCCAAACACATGAACGGAGGTTTCGGGACCAAAACAAGTGAATCTCTGAGTGTCAATGGGACCGGTGATGAGCTTTGTTCTAGTAAAGAAATGCCTTTTACCATATTGCCGCACCCAGGTAATGCATCTGCCATTTTCTACAACAGTTTCACTATATTTGAGTGATCTTGAACTGCAATCATAAGGGTGGCTCAGTGCCTTGCATTAAGATCATGATAAACAATAATAAATGCACCATTTGTTGCCAATCGGCTTCTGTGTCGTTAAAATGAGTTTTGGTGAACTTGAAAGCATGTCTAACATTCCAATTTGAGTTCTTTAGTCCAAGATATGAGATTTCTCTATGTATTTTCCCTGCAGCTTATATTCTGAACTGTTACCGACTTGTTGGCAGTGTGTGCTTGTAGTACATGCATGCAGATTCAAGGGACAAAAATGTCATGCGTTATGAAATTGAAGTATGAAAAAATTTATATGATTTTGAAGTAAAAAGGCGTAATTCTTGTATATGTTAGTTTCTGAGGCACAAAATTCACTTTATATACTTACTTAAGTTGAAGTCGCGTGATTTAAAAGACTTGAAGGTGCAACTGATGTACTGCCAAAGCAGTTTTCAATAAGCAGGTAGAACTTCCAAGTGGTTTGAATTGCACTCATTTTAACTAACATTGCTATAGCCAAAGTGCCTTAGCAGCTCTTTTTGCTGTCCTGGCAATCCATTGTTGTCTTTTCTTTGATACTGTCGTACTTTAATGATTGTGAATTTTTCAGTCTCTTTTTGCAAAATCATTTTCATATGCTCTGAAGGTAATGGTGGTTTTCTTTTTTGAAAAGATGGAAAATGTGGAGATGAACAGCCGTATTTACAGCATGTTATACCCATTATACGTCCAACAATGGGTGAACATGTAGCACCACCAGCCCACCCAGAGCTCGTTGGCCACTCAATTGTAAAATTTCTCTTCCTCTCTCTTGGGCTTTAATCCTTCTTTACTACTGTCGTGGTAATAATTGCTTACACATAAAAAATGAATTTGCATAGCATATGATATTAAACTGTTGGATGTATCTTTTGCCGGTTCTCTGCAATAGGAAGGACAGATTGTACTTTGATCCAATGGTTAAACCGTCTCGTGTTTCTATGTATCCTAATTATTGAATCGAAAAACTATATGTCCGTGTTTCATTTTTTTTGTTAAGGCTATGTTTGATCTTTATCAGCATGGTGCAATGATGTAATTCTAAGTGGAAAATTCTTTTAGCAGGCATGTACAACCTATCAATATGCGGATCCATATTGGGGAATAGTGCCTCCTTATGCACCTCAATCTTTGGTATGAATTTATGCAGTCCCCTATTTACCTTGAATAAGTTTTTTAGCTTCCTACTTGCTTGGTTTCGTATGGACTGTTGGCCATTTTCACTTTTTTACTGCTTAGAAATGTATTTGCTGTGAAGATAGTTGTAGCTCCATTGAATGGTTTTTTAGATGGTAACTCAGATGTGGGTGTGAGTGTTAGAGGGTATGCAGGTATGTTTAACTCTTTCCAAAATTTGTATCTATTTGGGGGGTCTTTGGAGGTTCTTATTGCCATACACATGTCCTGATATGTGTTGGACAGGGGTACCTCAACAAAAGGAATAGTCAGAGCAACATGTTTTGCCATACCCCTATCCAACACTCACCCCGAGTCCGAGTAACGTGTATTTTTATTAAGAATGCTCAAGACATCATGTATCTGCCTTCTATAACTATAACCATTGTTTTAAATATGGTTATATCTTTTTATAATTGACACTTTTCTTCTATGGCTACAAGATATGCACCTTGCTAGCATGAATAAAATATCTTCAGCGATAAGAACTTTACCATTCTCTCTAAACAAAAGCTTGAGATGGTGTTGTAATTGTTCGATAACACTTCTGCCTCCATGATAAAGTCTTCATTTTGTACCTCATAAAGAAGAGTTAAACAACTAACATTTTCGAGTATTTATCATTATCCTAATGGTATGAAATGATAAAATGAAATGATTTGTTCTCACAGAAAATTCTTGTTGAAGATTGTCAGTATCTCTTGATATAGAATGTGGAAGGCTTTTGTATCTAGCTCATAATGCCACCCTATGTTACTTAGACTCGGTGTGTGTTAGCATCGACGTGGGTATGTTTAATTTTGTCCAAGTTTTCATGTATTTAGAGGGTCCTTGGTGGATCATATCCCCATACCAATATCTGAATATGCATCAGACACAGGTATTTAAAGAAAAATGAAAAGTCAAACAATGGCAGATAAAAGAAAAAATTGTTTGTCAAAAATCACTTGTCAAGGTAGGGTTATCAAATGCAAATTCTGCAGAAGGAAAATGGATTTTATATTCGAAACTTGGATTTAAGTTGCACATAACACCAAATGGTATGTTCAAAGAAAGCAATTTTAGCAGTCACTATAATATATGAATGTTTTATATATGTGTATGTATATTATGTTTAAATTGGAAAATAACGGTAAAAATTCCGTATTGTTGAACAATGTTTGATTCTTCCTTTTAAAATTGTAGTAATAAACTTTTATAGCTGGATGAGAATTTTGTGATGAACCATGAGATAGGGCAAGGTGGCTGAAGGTGAAAACAAATATTGGCCTTTGGCGATTTATGCTTATATTTTATTTTATTTGTTAAATATTTGTTGAAGGTAATTATGTAGGTTTTGTAAGTATTCTAGCTTTAGATATGTTTTTAAAAGTCGAGTATACCGTTAATGAACAATTTTTGTTCAACGGATGCATATACAATATGAAATATTTGTTTGTGACAATTTCCAGAATATCATCTCAGGTACATTCTCATTGTCTTGGAGTGCATCCTGCTAGAATGGCATTGCCTCTCAAAATGACAGAGGAACCTGTTTATGTGAACGCTAAGCAATACCATGGTATTTTGAGACGAAGGCAGTCTCGTGCGAAAGCTGAGCTGGAAAAGAAACTGATCAAAGTTCGAAAGGTAATTTTTTTTTCTAAACATAAGCACGGACATGTGATTAGTCGATTCAATCAGTGCATGGCATCATATTCGAGTTGTAGTACTATACTTCAGTTGTAGGTTCTATTCTTTTTACTGTATATGATGTTTGAGAAGATTTTTAGATTTTGCATGGTAAGCATCTTGGCATTTGCAATCTCAACCAGGTTCCTTTTGAATGTGATAAATGAATTAATGTGGTAGTTTGGTGGCTCGGAATTTTTTGCTTGGTATTCTTGTTCCTTCACGAGATTAAAACCATAAAGAGTGGGAAAATGGGAAAAACCAAGCAGTTTGAGTCTTGTGAAAAGCATGCAAATGTTCTGATCTTCTAAACTTCAAGTACATGCTTTAAGCATTGATGGACAATACTGGGACTATCACTGGTGGATCAACGATACTGAAATCTCTCAGCATGGTACTTAAGGAACAATGAAAACATTGGACTTTTAATAATAGTAGTCTGGAAGAGATAAAGTACCATTACTTGTCTCAGTTACAAAAGTTTCTTGTACGATATTGTTGAGACTCAAAGACTGTCTGAAGCCTTGAGCACTGCTTACCTGCGTTGTAAAGAGTAGTAGAGTACACTGTCGATGCCATAGAGTTTATTGTTTCATTGCCTCAGTGCTGCCTTCAGATGGCTGCTTGAAAAGCAACAGGTTCTAGCAAGCATTGAGTAAATTGCTGTTTTATCGGCGAGGAAAGAATCCCTTTTGAGTAATGGGGCTGAGCCTATCAGCCTTCGATTTTACACCTTCCTTGGTCAACTTACGACAACCATGTACGATTTATAAGTATTCAGAACTTGTAATTGTCTATTGCTGTATTCCGTTCGACTAAATTTTGTGCTATGCCTGCATCTTTTTTTTTTTATTTTGCTTTTATACTTTCATCTGTGGCAGTTATAAATAGTGTGTTACCTTTTCATTTCATACCATATTTAGAGTGCAAAGGCAAATAAGCTATTCATTTAGCACAAACATTTTTCATCTCATGCAAGCAAGGAAGTCGTTTCCTGCTAACAATGTTAAATATATGTTAAGAAAGTTTCATATATTTCATTACCGGGAAAAAACATTGTTCCAACAGTATAACATGAAAGTGATACCCTATGCGCACGGTGTTAAACATGAGAATGGCAAAACTTCTTTTCATGCAAGATTATATTTTACTTGTTTCATTACTAATTTGTATTTCATGTGCATTTACAAGTTCTTGATATCTGTTGTCGTGTTTTCCAGCCCTATCTCCATGAGTCTCGACACTTACATGCTATGAGAAGAGCGAGAGGATGTGGAGGCCGGTTCTTAAACACAAAAAAGCTTGATAGTGATGCTTCTAAGGCTGCACCTGACAAAAGCGGTGACACTAGTTCCAATCTTCCGTCGCAGTATGCCAACAACTCTTCGAGTGGCAGATCGATTACCAATCATATGTCCCAGAATGCCAATTCATCTGTTGGTCATCAAGACGTAACGGAATCCGGACTTCAGAGAACAAATATGCAGCAGGCATTTGCCAACAGCAATGGCAACAGCTGCTATCCGCACCATCAAGGGTTTTGTTTCTCTACTTCACTTCCAGATAATATGTTGGAAGAAGGCGACCGTCCAACTCAGCAGCATGAGAGAATTGTGGCGAACGGGCTGCCTCATATGGCCCTGACAATCAAATGAAGCTTTCCTTCTTAAGGGGTGAAGTACCTCTCTTATCATTGCTTTTGACCCGAAATGTTAATTATGACCGTAGATTTGTATTAGTATCCTGGAGTTTTCTTATTGTAAGCCCCCATTGTTTCACCATTCTATGCTTTCCTTGCATCCTTTTGAAGATGTTTATCGGTAACCTGCCGACGGTGAGTGCCAGAAGGTGAAGCTGGAGGATCATATGATTTCTGACGATGTCGAGAGGGAAATGGACGACCCCCTGGATTCATGTTACATATGTAGATGGGCAAATCATTCTTGGCTTGGCTTTTGTAATTGTTATTTTCCATCACCTATTTAACCGTTTTTCTTTTTTATAATGTTCTGTAAAATAATAACTGTAGCATTGTGTGTAATGAATCTGAAGTCAAACGAAAGACTAACCTAGGATAAAATGGAGGATATGATATTTTCAAATGATTTTTACGATCTTTTCCTAGTTGCCTGATGTGATTATTCTTTAGTTTTGTTGATGATTATGATTGTCATTTTTGGTTTCTCTTATGTTTTGAAGAAATTATAATGTAGGAACTGTTCTCATATCGGATTTCGAGTGTTTAATAGGAGTTTTTTTTTTTATTCGAGTGTATTTAATTTTGTTTAATTTTTTTTATATATTTAGAAGATCAACGAGTGCCAAGGAAGTTATCTCTTTGGTTTTTTCCCTCACTATTGTTGAAGATTCCTGGAAGACATGTAATAAGGCCCGACATGCTTTGATAAATTAGGACTAAGTTCAGGCAATAGAGGAAAGTTAAGAAAGGTGATAGATGATATCGAATGTCACCTTTAAGGATGGATGCAACTTGTATCGAATGTAAACTTCAAATATATAAAATGTCACCTCTTAAGATATATGAAATAAATAAATTAAACTCAAAAATAATATAGATTTTCATAGAAAAATTTCAAATCCAAAAATAGTTACCATACCTCGGAAAGCTGACGAGGACACAGTGTGTTGCAAATTACCAATGTCTGTCTAGTAAGAAAATAGTTAAATTTACTTAATTATATCCAACTTCTTGTGCAAAATGAATGGGAAAATGCATTATTTATTATCTTTTCCACTCAATTTTGCATGTCTTTTAGGAGCCCAAAACGAGATCAAAAGCCCTTTTTAATTGATCTTGTGCCTTGTGGGTATAGGTTTTTCTACTTCGCTATATCTTATTAGACTTTTTTTTTTCCTTTTTGGTATTTCTCTTGTTTCTAGTAATTTAAATATATATATATATATTACGAAAGTATTTAAAATATAATTACAAGAATTTTTTTTTATTAAATCAAGTATTATGATTGCTTGATTTTAAAGTTCAAATCCAAAATTAAAACTAATGGAACATAAAATATTAAGTTCGAAAAAACGTGTCCGAAATAAATTTAATGCTAAATTCTAATTTTTTAACAATCATAACTTAATTCAAGACAATCTCAAATGTCCCAAAAAAAAACCCCAATATGAGTTGATGATTGGATTTTTGAAAAAGAAAGAAAATGTAAATATAATCCACCAATCCAGTTTCCCCTTTGTTTAATCCACCAAAAGTTTAATCTATTCCTACTCTTTATATTTTTTAAAATATTTATGTCTGATACTTATATTGTATATATATTCAGATATGATACAGGATATGATTCTCTAAATATATTGAAAAAATTTTAAAAATATTTAACATACTCATATTGAATGTATACCCGAACCCTTCAATCTAAGTAACGTAGCTTTATTTATAACGATACAATTTCTCCAAAAAAATAAGCATCATTGCTATCACAATTCGTCCACTTGATTTCATCCATTAATTGATCCAACTTTGCATAAATCTCTCTACTTTCTGGATGGTCCTTTCCACTTGCAACAAAACAATGGACCTTATTATCAATTTCTATCCAGCTGCAACCTGCTACCTTACTTAGCTTCAACTCATTCATGGCTGTTCTCACTTTTGCTGCCTCATCTAACTTCCCTGATCCAGCATACATGTTCGAAACAAGTATGTAGGAGCCAGCTTCTTTGGGGGACAACTCTAGCAAATGTCTTGAAGCTACCATGCCGAAATCTGAATCCCCTTGCAAATTACAGACACCGACTAACGTCCTCCACAGTAGAGGCGAATCCGGAAAAGGGCTGCTGTTAATAAGATTCATGGCTTCAGATAACCGCCCTGCCTTCCCTAAAAGATCAACCATACAAGCAAAATGCTCGATTGCTGGGGTGATCCCATATTTTGATTCCATTTCATTGAATAGGCATAACCCTTCTTGCCATAACCCGGTGTAACAACAAGCTTGGAGGATAGCCAATGTGGTAATCTCATCAACTGGAAAACCTTCTCTTTTCATCTCTTCGAAGAGCAGAAGGGCCGTTTTACCATGACCGTGAATGGAATATGCGGAAACCATGGCATTCCAAGAAACCGAGTCATGGCTATTCATGCCATCAAACGTTCGACAAGCATCTTCGATACTGCCACATTTAGCATACATGGTGATCAAAGCATTACTCACCGTTAAATCAGCTTCAAATCCCGTTTTAATGGTGTAAGCATGGAGACTTTTCCCTTTCACCAAACAAGCTTGCTTGGCAGATAAACTAAGAAGCCGTGAGAAAGTGACTGCATCGGGCTTTATACCATCTAATCTCAGCTGACGAAACAAAACCATGGCATCTTCATCATCATCATCATCATCTCGATTTGTTTCCATGAAACCAACAAGAATTGCATTAAACAAAGCAATATTTTTACTAGGGAAACCATCAAAAACTAATTTTGCAGACTTTAGGTTATCAGATTTGGAATACAGATCTACTAATGCAGTCACAATATTGCCATCAACAAGATAACCAACCTTAAACACAAATCCATGGAGCTGAACCCCCAAATCCAAGTTTTTGCACTCCGAGCAGCCATGAAGCATGGTTACTATACAACCCAGATCACAACAAATTCCTCGTTTAAGCAATTCCAAGAATGCATCGACAGCCTTTTTGCTACATCCACTACTTACATACCCCGACATAAGCGCTGTCCAAGAAATCAAATTCCTGTCGCCCAACGAATAAAACATTCTTTCACTGTCTTCAACCATCCCAAGCTTCCCATACATGGTGATCACAGCATTGCCAAGGGGGGTCACATTAACAACTCCATACTTAACAGCAAGCCCATGCAACTGTCTGCCTTCCTCAATACCTATATTTTCACTACATGTGCTTATTATATTAGTAAACGTATAATCAGTTGGCTTCAAACCAGAACTTAACATATCAACAAACACCTGGAAAGCTTTCTCGATAAACCCAGCCTTCCCATGCTCCAAAATCATACAATTCAAACACTGAACGTCCTTGGAACTAATGTTATCAAAAACTTTTTCTGCTTCATTTAAGAAACCACTCGTTGAATACATGGAGATCAAAGAAGTACCCACAAAAGCATTCGCCTCAATCCCACTTTTTATAACAAAACCATGGATTTGCTCCCCTCGGGTCAGGTCTTCTTCCTCGTTACACGCTTGTAAAATCACTGAACAAGTATGCTTATTGAACTTCTCGCCATAGAAATACATATCTTGAGCGATTCGAAACACGGACTCGTATTCTTCATTGTCTAAATGCCCTTTAATTAAAGTAGTCCAAGTGATTGTGTTTCTAACAGGAATTTCATCGAACAGCTTTCCGGCATCATCTAGTTCATTGAATTTAGCATAGACGTTAATGAGATTATTTCCTTGAAAAACGTCATTCTGAGAGTTGGATTTTATTAAAAAAGCGTGAATTGCTTGACCCAACAAGAAATTCCCAGACCCAATAGATAACTTCAGAAGATGGGGCCAATCATCAGAAAGAACCAGCTCTTTATTAGTTGAAATGCTCGAAACGGAACGAGAACAGAGCCGTTTTAAAGTTGGGTATGTGGCCTTAACAGGTAGCTTAGCTTTCGTCAAAAGCAATGGATTTTGGGGCTTAAACGAATGAAGCAGCACGATGGCGCCACAAGGAGCTTCCATGGAGATTTGATTTGAATCAAACAAATTAAATACTAAATAAATAAATAAAAGCCACGGATAACTTTTAATTAGTTAAAAAAATTAAAATTAAATTTGAAATAAAAGGTTTGAAATTAAGGTTAAAATCAATTAAATTTCATTTTTAAAATTTACAAGTTTTATTTGTGAAATTTAGTTTAAATAGTATTAATAATTTCGTTATTAATATGTATTGAAGTCGAATTTTATATAATATGATAATATTTTTAAAAAAATATCTTAGAATATCTATTAGCAAAATCCTTTCGTACTAATTCAAAATCTCTGGATTTTGCTTTGGATATTTTGAGGGAAACTAACAAAAATAGCCTTTTAAAAAATTTGCACAGAGAGAGAGAGAGAGAGAGAGAGAGAGAGAGAGAGAGGATTAGCGACGAAAGTCCAGAAGAAACAGAACAGCTTTGACCTTCTTCACTTCTTCTCTCTCTCTCTCTCTGCATCTTTTCCAAGTCAATTCCGATTCCCGTGGTGATATTGCCTCCTCCCTCGTCTTCCTTCAATATTCTTCTTAATTTTCACACGCTTTTATCTTCTTTATTGCCTTCTCCTAGCTTCCCATTTTTACAATTCATTCCTCAAATTCTCCTTCATTTCATTGCATTGTTTTACATTAAGCAATTCTTTTTTTTTTTGGTCTCTGAATTTGATTTCTCGATTAAAGTTTTTCCCAGAAAATTCAGAAACTATGGAGAGGTTTCTTTATTTTCTGGGAGAAAATTTTTCATTTGTCGGTTTTGTACCGTTCTGGGTTTAAATTCAAACACCCATTTCGGCCAAAATAAAACCCAAGAAAGATCTAACCAAATTTTTGGTTTTGATTTCGTGGGAAATTGTTGTGCAACTCCATCAACAAGTTCCCACGAAGAAAAAAAAAAAAGAAGAGAGGAAAAAAAGTAGCTAAACCCATTTACCATTGGTTATGTCCGATATCACCATACCAACGGAGGCCATAAACTCATCGTTTTAAAAGAACCAACAGGGAGAGAAACGGAGCAAAGATATGAACTCAAGCCTGAGCTTGGTCGTGGTGAATTTGGGATCACATATCTATGTACAGACAAAGAAACAGGTCACACTTTTGCATGCAAATAGATATCAAAGAAGAAGCTAAGAACGGCAGTGGATATCGAGGATGTGAGAAGGGAAGTTGTGATCCCAAAGCATTTGCCGAAGCATCCGAATATCGTTAGCTTGAAGGACACTTACGAGGATGATAATGCGGTGCATTTGGTTATTTGATAGGATTGTTACAAGAGTTCATTACACTGAGTGAGCTGCTGCTGTCGTCATCAAGACCATTTTCGAAGTTTTACAGGTAAATCTTTTTTTTTATTTTTAATTTTCTTCTTTGGAGTTTTCATTTTTATAGCTTTGGTTGGTCTTGAATTTTCTTTTTTTGTCTTCATTTGTGTAGAAGTTGGATCGGGTATAATATGATATGTTTACTATTTCGACATGTGAATGGTGTTTTAATTGAATTAGAGGGTACATGACTTTCTAACCTAGTTGCTTTAAGTGATTCCTGTAAAATGCTGCATAAAATTTTGGGTTTTAAATGCTTGCTTGGAGATGATGGAATGAGAATGTTATTTTCTTTGGGAACAAAGCTATGATACTTCAATTCGTAGTGAGTTAAATTTTAAAAAACCTTTTTTACGTATTCGAAAAATTTTTGGAGAATTTTATTTTTATATTTGGTTTGAAAATATATCAAAAATGGGTTTTGAGTAAAAATACAATCAGAAAAATAAAAAGTTAGAGTAAATAGGTATAAAGGGTTTTAAACTTTGAGTATTCAATTCTGATCAGACTTTCCATATTCTCCTAGTGTATATACTTTCATTCTTGGTAGCAGGCTTTCTTTCCACTAGTTTCAGTAGCCTCAATGACTGGCGGTTTGGTGGGATTTAAAGTAACATATGGCCCCCTTTTACTAACATCTGGAACCTTAAAGCTGTCTGTATGTCCCGAGGAAGGCCTTCGGACATTAGTAGGTATAAATTATTTAATTGTTACTAGAATCACGATGGAATGTATTACCATCTTTCTTAAGCAAATACCGTTTCGATAGGCTTTTTATTTGTGAGCTTTAAGTTATTAATGTGTTTTGTTGTTGTTACAAATGTACTACAAGCATGGGGTGATTCGTAGAGATTTCAAACCCGATAACTTTTTGTTTGCCAATAATGAGACAGCGGCTTTGAAGGCGATCGACGTTGTTTTGTCAATGTTCTTTAAATCAGTTATACCACCATTTTACACCGATGAGTATATCAACAATTTGTTTTTCCCTTCGTTTCGGGTTTTTCTTTTACTATTTATTTCATCCTTCCTTGTTAGTCGATTGAAATTTAAAGTTTTTCCTCTTGCAGGTGAAAAATTTAATGAGACAGTTGGAAGTCTGTATTACATGGTCCTGAGGTGCTGAAAAGAAATTATGGCCCTCAAGTAGATATTTGGAGTGCCGGTGTGGTCCTTTACTTCTTACTTTGCAGTGTCCCGCTTTTCTGAGCAGGTTAGTATCAATTTACGGTGAAAGAGAACCCTGTACAGGTAATGCCGAGTTGTGGCTTCCATAGCATTCATGTTGCAGAACTGTGAATAAATAAAAAATGAAGTCACCTATGTTACTCTGATTCGGATGTCAGATGTCAGTGTCGGATATGAGTATTTGTCCGACACAGACATGCTCAAATTTTTTTATAAAGTTTTTTCATGTATTTGAAGGAGGGTTGTTTCTTTATACCAATATTCGAAAAAGTGTCGTAAGTGAGTACTTCTAGAAAAATAAAAAGTTGGAGCAACAATTTACAACTTACCCTGGACCTTCCAATTGAAAAGGAACGACAAAGAAGTATTCTACCACGCTAGAGCAACATTAAGACAAAGTTGACAATGTCGCCTGAAGACTAGTTGATACTGCTTCTATCTCGAGATTTTTGTCTCTCCTGGCTAAACCATTTAACACTTTTTCCCCTCAACTTCCTCAGCTAGTCCTTTTTCCACCTTATGTGAGTAAACAGTAATGTAACTCGGTACACCTTTCCCACTAGTTTTCATTTATTTACACCTTTCTCTTTTTTATTCTTTCTAACTTTCCTTCCT
>JBBYHO010000001.1:7682101-7694318 GCA_038382025.1 Adansonia gregorii | reverse complement strand
TACTCTTAATTAAATAATTAAGAGACATTACTTTAAAGACATAACCTTTCATTATTTTGAAAATGTTCCAACAAACTCAAAGACAGGCTTGCTCACCATCATGGTTGGAATAGTAACATTTTGCACGCAATGATCCAGATGCATCTTTTTCAAGCTGGTAGTAAGGAACAAAGACTCGATTTGATGCATGATTGATGGAACAAATGTGAAAGAATAAAACATGCTAATTGATATGGTAGACATAATGACATCACAAAGCTCAGGAGGCAATTCTATGGATGCATTACTTGATTCTGCATAATGAATAGAACAAAAATAAAATTTAAAATGAACTGAACTGAACACTTAAGAAATAAATGATTAAAAGTGCATTCTCTTTCACCAATTGAACATGTCAAAGGACAAAACCAATTTTGTACAACCATCTCATTTTCTTTACAAAAAATCTCCAATGTAAAACTTATTCCTAACAGTTGAATGCAATCACAAAAATCATCTAAAGCCATCTTGCTAATCTCTAGAAGACAAGATGACTAGAAAACATGCCTTTCTTTTTCTGTCTTCTGCGCCTTTTAAGGTAATTGGGCGCAGGGAAAACACGTCGCCCGGCAAGGAAAGATGCTTGACTATAACATAATTGGATACCATGGCTGAGTAATGTCACATGAGAATTTTGTTATTCACAAGGAACATAAACATCACATATTCCATATTAATTCTTCTAAAAAGGACTAAAAAAATGCTTACCGCAGTTCATAATATTCCTTGTACGTCATTATACTTCCATAACTCAGCCTAAAATGTGAATTTGCATTTATATCATTTAAAAAACCATTGACAATAAAGGCATGACCATTATGAGGAGTACAGACCAACGAATTTTGAATCATGCAAGTGCATAGCAGACCACTTTTGGTCTGTATCATACCAGCATTACAGTTCACATGATCCTTCCAGACCTTTTCATAAGAAAATAAGATGGAAGAAACTGATGACCAATCAATCACAGGATTCTGGCCCAGATAACTTGATGGGAGAAGAAGATAATCAATATCAGAATTATTTCCTGAACGAATGTCACATAACACCTCTTTCAACTTTTCTGCTTTACGATCCATAAGAACTAGGAAAATAGCAATCTGAAACCTTCTACACAAGATAACCTACCAACATGAAAAGGAACAAAGCTGGGAAAATGTTAAAATATGAATGCATTACTGTATATTTTCTATTTATGCCATCTTACAACAATAATAAATTAAAAACTTAAAAACTAGATATAGTACCTGGTCAGAATTAAGATGTATCGGTACAACATATTTCATGTTAACTGTCAAAATACTCATACCAACTTCTAATTCAATATACACACTATTTTCATCCATTTCAAGCTGATTCCTCACAAGAAGCATGATGTTATGAACAGGAAACTCAGATCAAAGTTCTGCTTCAACTCCATTAAGTAGCAATAGTACTTTGTCATGGACTCCCGTGAACACTACTGATTCACCAGTTCAGGTGGAAAGAAAACAGGCTGATCATCATTATAGGGTTCCTTCCCTACATATCAAATAATTACATAAAATAGGGGAAAGACAGATACTTCTTTTTACATCTTTAAAATATTGAAATTACATACATGAGTCATTAAAGATCAAGAAAATAAAGGCATGCATTATCATTACCAATTTCTTCTGCCTCGTTTTCTTCTGCAAAAATATCAGGCACAAGGTTATCAGTTAAAGAGCCAATTTCATGGAGTTGCTTGCAAGCTTCAAAGCATGCCTTTTGCTTTAGGCTTTTAATATTTCCCTGGACACTAACAATTTGAAGAGGGGAACTCTTGGGTAGATGGAGGGTGCAAGTCCCCAATTTCTCGTCTATGACAAACCTTGGAGTAGGTTTAAAATACCTAGAGAGAACAAACAAACACAAGGGAAAGAAGTAAAAAAATTAAGCAATGGGCATAATTATAATAAGGCCCTGACTATATAAAAAGTAGTTAAATATTAATAGAATGCACACAAAATAACTAATACCACTAACCTGTCTGCATGGAGACGTGAGCAATAGAAGTGTATCAAACCAACAGCAGAACTAAGAGTCATACATGCCCCAGTACTTGCAACAAGGTAGAACTCTTCATCATATAAGTCACTTCTTAGAGGAGAACATGGATCAGATCCATGGCATAAATATTCCTTTCTTATTACATCTCCAATAGTAAGGTAGCTCTTCAATCGAGAATGTGTCAAAAGATCCCTGCTACAATAATCAAACCAGAAGCATTGTTAAGGACATATGAAGATCCATTATATAAATTTCTCAATAAGTATAAAAACCATGCAAATTATTACTAAACATGATTACATAATGCTTTTAAGGTATTCAGTGTTAAATTTCTAAAAAAAGAAAGAAACAAGTTATCTAATGGTAGCAATAGTAATCAAAGATTTTTTAAATTTGAGAAATAATATATGGGAAGGAATAGAAATATAGAATATTACCCCTTCACCATTAATAAGTAGTCTGAATTCTGCATTCTAGCACGTCCTCGGGACTGTATGAAACTACAAACTGTTGGTGAAGGATCAAATCTGATAATTAAGTTGCATGATTGAACATCCAAGCCTTCCTCAAGAACTAAAGTTGCAACAATTATGTTGACCTGCAGGGATGTAATTCCGTCATTGAAATTGAGCAGCTAACAAATAAATTATTTTCTACCATACGTGACATAAAAACATACCATGCCTTAGCAGAATTCTTCTACAATTCCAATTTGTTTGTTCTTTGTCTGGTTATGCAATCCAGAGTTGTTTCCTGCAATGCATTTGGTCTACCAGCTATTGTGCTTGGGAAGCAATTCACTGAATAATGATTGAAGTACAACAGCTGTTATAACCCTCTCCACAAGAATGTACACCTTATGTCCTTCAACCCCCTGCATTGTGACACATAAGAGAACGTAACGAGAAGAACTTGTGCGCAACAGAACAAAATGAGGTTGCTGGAGTTAAGGTGGTAGAAATCTTCTAACCCAGTGAAACGGATTTCGTAGACTGGCATATTTTGTAGATCAATTCTGTCAAATTCAATTCTAAAAATCCTTCCTATAATCATATTGATGACCTCATTATATTAAGTTATTTATGTTTTAAAGTAAATAAAATCCAAGTGAAAAGCATTTTCAATTACCAGTTCTTAAATTTTCTCACCACTGCTTTAACAAGTCTCTTCATCCTCTGTTGACTCTCTATGATCTAAAACATTGTCCAAGGTACAGGACAGTTGCTATGCATAAAATAATCCTTTCAGACCTTTTTCAAGTCTACAGTAGGTAACACAACGAAACAAAACATAACAAACTATTATTTAAACATTTGATGTATTAAAGATAATAAATGCAACTGACTATCTTCCTGAAATAAACTTTATTGGAAAGCAGAAGGATAACGTTTAAGGGCAGCAATACTATCTTAGCACCCAGTAAACTGATGGAAAAAGAATACAAGATTATAACAGATCAAACAGCATTAAACATAGTAACGATCAATAATCACGATACCTATATTCCAAAAGAGATTCAATAAGGCAGAAAACTTTTGTGGTAAGAAGCAGAGCATCCACACTGGCTTTAACATTATTAGCAATGGTCCAATCTGGACCTATATGGTGAAATAAAAAACGAAGACAACATTAAGAAAAATGATAAAGCAACTGACTATCAACTCACTATAAAAGGAAAATATAAATACCAGATGGTATGCATGTTTCAAATGCATGGAAAGCATCTAAACTCTAGCTCTTAACAATTGTTTCTCCAAGCACACTCAATTCCCCCCACATAAGAAAGTAACTTTCATTACTTGAAAAGTAATCTGCAGCCCATTACAAATACACGGACTCAATGATATTATGGTACTTTGGCAGCAATAATTAACAGTCTGAAACGGTACCTTTAAGGCGAACCAGATACCATGCTCATCTAAAGAATGTATTAAAGTTGAATGTATCTTTGATATTTTCTTTCTTATAGATTCTGCTGCAGAAGCTTCAAGACCCGAATTGTCCAATGAACATTCATGCTGAAAACCAATGCCTTTACTGTCAGTATCCTAATAGAAAAAAGCAGACACTGCATATTGAAACATGAGCCAAAGGGCAAGAGAATCACATTTAGGCCTTCAAATTTCAACAAGCACTCACAAGTTTAGATAATAATCCATGAGAAAACAATTTTACGTTCTTCTTTGCATCCCAAGACAGTAGCCCAAGAATTTGTTTATTAATTAGGATTCCTAAATCTAGCTAGGTGGAACAATTATGGGTACTAATGCATCTCCCATTCTAGCGGGAGACATACATGCATAAATAAATAACTAAAATATTTTGTTAAACGGGCATATCACAGTACTGTCTTTGTGAGAAATATGTCATATCCATGTCATGTTGTAGTCACTGCTCTAAGTGGGCATTAGAAGAAGGGGGCCGTAAGAATCTATCCAGAACTCTATCTAATTTCTCTTTGTGCTTCTCTGGTTGTTTTACACTCCTCTTTCCTTGTTATTACCTTTCCAATATGAACATGTTCAGATCCGGTGTATTCTTCTAATTAAAAATGTAGATCCTAAACTACCATACCATAATCAAAGTGTGGGCAAATTCACAGCTGCCTCTTCAACTTTTCCCTAGCAAAATATTGAGAAATCATTAACTTTAAGGTGCTGCCAATCAACTCCAGCAATCAGTCTTCACACATTCAGCATCCCTACATTCTCAACTCCCAAATGATTAAGGTCCAATTAAAACAAAAAATGAACAGTTCCCTTTCCTACTATTTTCTAGATGCAAATCCCAAAATTGTCCAAGCAAAGATAGTGAATAAGTCAATCCAAAGATTTAACCAAAATAAATCCAAATTCTTTACATCTATGGAAACTATAATCAAACAAAAAGGATTTAATGCTAAGTGCAAGTTGCATTAACTATGGATACTCCAGTCAAAGAAATCAAAATTTAGTAACTATTAAAAAGTCTCACTCATATGCACCTCATAAAGAGAAGAAACTTCTCAAATCAAATTGGCTATACAGCAAAAAGTTTTAACAAAGATTGCACTTACCCTTGCTTTCAAAACGTTCAATCCCTCTACCAACCATGCACATAAATCATATGGTAGTTCCATGTGCTGGAAGAACTTGAACTTTTGGGTTGAAAGTGGAACAAACTAAGTAAGCTCTGATTCACTAATGCATGTATATTCCTTCAATGGAGGAAAACACACTATGTGAATATTAAAATGTAATCTTCCTTGAACGATACAATTATGTCTCAAAGGACCAAAATCATAAGCAGAGGCAAGCAATGCAAAGATGTATAATAAATTTCTAGGCATCAAAATATCATGAGCAAAATAGTACAAAAACCAAGAAGGAATATTTGCAGGAAAAAAAATTAAAAAATAAGCAAGAATTACATGAACTCTTATCTGGAATGGATAGTTTATTTTAAATTCTACAATTAAGAAAAGAAGGAATATTTACAGGAAAAAAAAATTAAAAAGGTCTGCCCAGAAGATTATTTCATTTACATGAGGGTGCAAAAAGAAAAAGTCAATACTTGATATGTGCAAGTCATGTTGATGAGAAGAATAACCATCTAAACATTCCAAAAAACCATAATTGATATTCCAAACAACCAAACTTGAAAACAAAATAAAGCTGTGTAATTGACAATCAACAGATAATACAGCAGAAAATAACATAAAATATCCAGCCAACTCCACAGAGAAGAAAAAATATCCAGGTGAATAAAAAAACTCTAATTTCAACCACCTTCACTTACAATAGGGGATAGGACGCGTAGCAAGTAGCAACATAAAAATAGTAGTACCACAAGGACATTGTGTATAATAAAAGAACATTAGTCATAGTCATTGGTAAATTATGTGAGATATTAGTAGAACATCAACATGCCAGATGAACATAAATCATCCAGATATGAAGACTGAAGTGAAAATAAGAATAAGGAGCATATTTTGAGAGTAAAAATTAACGCTCATAAATATCTCAGCTAAATACTTAGACATCTTATGAAAAAGAAATTCAGAAAAAAAAAAAAATCATTTTTGCAATGAAGAGGAATGGAATAATACAGGTGGTACGACTGAGAATTGGGAACACAAGATAAATTTAATCAAAGCACCAACATCTGGAGAAGAGGTATAGGTGGATTTGATAGAGGATAAGACAATAAAAATTCTATCAAATGCTTTAGCCATGAAGAACAAAAACAACAAAGAGAAAACTATTGCATTTATAATACCATTAATAGGTGTAATCTCACATCTATTAAGTTTAGGTTTTCTGGGGTCTTATATTCAAGCTGGGCCTCTCCACCGATCGCCAATTGGTTTTAGTTGGATGCTTAACATGGTATCAGAGCTTAGGCATGTAATGTTCTTCCTATCTGCCCCATTTGAGGTTGTCCAGGTGTAGGCCTTGTTAAACTACATGTGAAGGGGACTGTTAAGTGATGTTAACCCACATCTATTAGGTCTTAGGTTTCTTGTAGTTTTATATTCAAGTTGGGTCTCTCCACCTCTTATCTATTGTTTAGGTTAGATCTTAACAATTATGAAATAATAGGAAAAAAAATAAAGAGCTAAACTTGTAACACTAGTAAGGAATCAGCCATTAAAAATTACAACATTATTTTAACTTATTTTATCTCAATGTTCCATTATCAGAAAGCCATATACGTGAGGGTACGTAACCCACCAGGTATCTATGATTAATACAATATATCCAACAAATTATCTCTAAAATTTCATGGTCTTCTAAAGAATAACAAAGAAGGAAGAAAGAAAGAAAAAGAGAGGTAAAACCCCGGCATAGACTGTTTAGAGTTTTATTATTTATGAATAAAAGGTCGTTTCTTCTTTTTCAAGGCTTGTTGGTAAACACCAGTTTTTCTTATCTTTATCTTACTCTCACAGCCCTACTAACCTCACAGGACCATCTATCAAAATCATAATTCCTCCCTTTGATTACCTAAACATGTAAGAATGATAATAAGGTTCAAAGCATTTTTTTTGGATTTGATGATTGGGTAAACATTAGTTTTAGCAGGACTTGAGCTCGACATCTCAGAGGTGGGGACATGACCATTTGAGCCAGAGCACAAGGTCTCAAGGCAATTTATTTTAATTATACATTTTGGACGACTTTCCTTTCAATTGTCTTTCAATCAATACTTTGACTCGAGGCCTTTCCCTTTTTTTTTTTTCAATTAACAAACACTCCTGATTTCAGTAGATCCTTAATAAACTTATATAATTCTACTCCAAGATGAACTTGAAAAATGAGAAAAATGAATTAGAATAATCCCATTCAAACATAAATGAAAAACAACCTTTGAATTCATAATTGTCTCTATTTCATGGATCTTCTGCCAACAGCTCTCAGCTGAGTTTGCCCCTGGGGCAATATAGAGGGGCAAAAGTTTCAAATACTATAAAAAAGGAATCGCAAGTGACCAATAAACTAGACTTAAAGCTTGAATGAATCACCTTTTGAGTTTATAGGCGAAGCAGTCATCCCAAAAATCCTAGGAAGATCAGATGCACTAGCCTCTAATTGGCGATGATAGAATTGCTGTAATGCAAACAAATCCTCAAACATTACGAAAATTAGAAAAATCATTTCACATCTAATATACTCCAGTAGCCAGATGATTGACAATTAAACTCAAATAAGACAATAAATACTAATTTTGAGCAGCATAATTCGGATTGACCTAGCCAAACAACACCCTTATGACAACTCGGCAATCATGTAATGATTTTTTATAATTGACTCCAGGGGATATTATATTAAAAAGAAATTCACATTATTTTCCCTTTATTTCTTTGTTATAATAAATGATTCATATTTGTTCCATGAAAAGATAATCAAAACCACTTCAATTTATCCAATAATAACACACTCAATGATCTAACTAAACAATCTATGCAATAATAAAACATCATGAAACCCGGCCGGCCATAGCTTTGCAGAAGGAAAACATAGTTCAGGTAAAAGATAGGAAACTAAATTTTCCAGTTCTGTAAGTGTAGCTACATTGTTATGTGCAAAGTTTTCCATACTGATAATTTTTGTAGAGAAATATCATAAGATCAATATGCCAAAACATAAAAGAAAGCAGCTAGGCATATTAGACAAACCAAAAGCTCCTCCAATTCATTTTCTCTCGTCTAGTTACCAAGATATATTTCTAACCAAATGTCAATCGTACCGGTATTTTCATATGATAAGCAACATGATGATGCTAAGAGTAAACAAAATTAAAATACAATGAAGAAAGGATCTATAGAAAGACAACTCACTGTCATAATGGAAGCAAAAGGGTGCTTTCCTCTGGCATGATGGCATTCATCAATTATCAAAACCTTTATCATGTTAATCTTGAAAAAGCCATGCCTCAATCCATCAAGTAAAATCTGAAGTGTCATCACAAGCACCTGCCGGTAGGAAAGACATGTTATTGCTTGCCACTACCATATCTAAGAAACAAAGAAAGAAAGAAAGATGCACAGTTATATGACTTGAAATTATAGCAGCAGCAACGAATGAAGCCTGTTCCATTGAATGTGTAGGCTCAAATCCATTTTTGGTAAAAGAAAGTTATTATGGTTCGCACTTCACAAAATTTGCAATAAGATGTAGGCTATTTCTGAAACCACAAGCCTTACCATATATCATCATCAAAAAGTATTACTACCCAACCTATTACAATATATATAAATGTATGTATATCTTGACGGCAAAACAACATCTTGGATACACTTCTTACATCTCCTAGTTTGACTGAACTGCCAAAGAAAGTGTGACAAACAACGGGTCTGAATCATGGAGGATAGATTTCTATAAGCAAGAAACTATTTTGCGGGCTCTACCTTGGGGTTGGTGATCGATAGGGAGATACATGCAACACCAGAACCTCCAATTTCACAAGTATCAACAGTACAGACCAGTCAATATCTTTTAAGCCTAAGGAACACACTTTGATATTCTTGTCGATCAGCACCAACTTTAACTGCTGTCAATCTACATGACACGTAAGGATGTTGTGTAATTCATTGGCTAATTGTTCAAAGAAAAGTTTTTATAAACCTAAAATCACAGCAACTAAAATCCAGAAGTAGATCAAGGAAAACAGAAAAAATGAATTTAGAAACGGAGAAGAATATATAATTGAATAATTAGAAAAAGATCAATGACGCAGCCAGTACACCAGGTAGAATTTAGATAATCTACACAATGAGAAAAGTAAAATAGTTGCTCTGCATCACTGCCATATCAACTAAATGATGCATATAGAAAACCCCACCTCATGTTTCTCGATTTCTGACTTCCATTTCACACCATCCCAAAAGTCAATATCCATATCTCCCCAGTATTTGCCCACATTCAAGTCCATATGCATTTCCACAGCATCAGCTTGCTAATCATTACGTGAAACAATAAGAGAAACAACAAATCAAGAGCTTTTTTTTAAAAAAAAAAAAAAACTATAATATCCGTACAAGAACAACTCAAAGATGTTATGCACTGCTTATAATATGAAAAGAAATGCATTGCTTCTATCATACTCAATTTCATTCTTGTTTCAGGATTTTGTAATTTAATTACAGCCATAAAACACTATTAGACCATGTGCGTCCCTCAGAATTTAAGCTTTCCAGTGTTGCGGAAATATAAATTGGACAGATACTATTTACAAAGTCTCAGCGATCACACAGAACAAATTAAGTGGAGAGGAGGATATTTAATTTGACATACTTGTTTAACCAGGACAACTTGGGGAACCAGGAATACAGCATAAAAAGGTGAAGGCTTGCGAATAAGGTAGGCATAGCTTCGGAGAAGCATGATTGCAATCACTGTCTTTCCGGAACCAGTTTCCAAGTACGCTATTGTGTTTTGCTCGATAGCTTTCTCTAATGCTTCAAGCTGATAACTGTTGCATAAACAAGCAAATGCAGAAAACATCACAACCTCTTACATTTGTTCCTGACATACCAAAGGGAAGCAAGAGTTCATATCAAAAAAAAAAAAGCTTCATCCCATATCATCAGCTAAGCTATCAAAAGAAAAGATAAGAACGAACTACCTTCTGGCAAATGGCAGAGGATCAGCAGAGGTTTGTTGGGTAATGTCCATCTCCATGTCAGCTGGCTTCATGGCTGTCCAATTGATCAACTTGAAATACTTGATATTTTCTGCTGTAAAAGCAAACACATTAACATAACACATAATTTACATAGATACCCACAAATGCAAAGAAATGTGCATTTTTAAAATCATAATAATTTACATAGAGACCCACAAATGCAAAGAAATGTGCATTTTTAAAATTATAACATGTATAAAACTGAAAACAATGTGATATTGAAAGAAAAAAAAAAATCAAGAAAACCCATCTCTCATTTTTCTCTTACAAAAGGAAATCAAACTCATGGCCATTATTCCCTTGAGTGAGAAGTCAATAGATTCAGACACCGATTAAGTATGTCGATAAATAAAAAAAAAAAAATACAAACCCAATCATTCTTGGTTACATATGATACAAAAATTATGAAGTAAAAACACAAAATTCTAAATCACATTCTCCAATATTCTACTTTTATTTTTTATTATTATTCTCTGACACCTACTATAGAATTTGGCTGACTTAAACGTCAAAGCAAGTCCAGAGTCCCAACTTCATAAATCTTTGACTGTGTTCTATATTCTTAAGAGATCTTGCCGACCCCTTTCCGGCTACTTCACTCAACTCTCCACAAAAGAATCGAGACAAAGCAAGAACATAAGCAAGAATGAAGCAATGTTGAGGATGCATACCTTTAAAGGAGTTAGAAAAAAAATGGCAATGAGTAACTGAAGTTCTAATTGGCAGATGCTCTGCTCTTGTTTTTCTTCTTCCTTTTTTTTCTTTTTGGGTTATGGTTTTCTGAGGCAGGAAGAAAAAGAACACCTGAATTAATAAAATAATGATATGATGTAAAGACAATAAGATTGCTGAGAAAGGATTCCTCCTTTTATTCTTTTTCCCTTTGCAGACTTGCTGACGAAGGTTTTGAGTACGTATTTAAAGGACTCAAAAGGTGCAGTTTAAAACAGTATAGTAGTTTTTTTTTTTTTTTCTTACGAAGGAGAGTTTGAATCGATTTTAAAAATATATTACTACTAATGCGTAATCTCTTTGTTTTAAAAAATAAATAAACTAACTGAAATCGGTCGAACATCACGTAATCAAACTTATTTAAAATCATTCACTCCGTAACATATTTTTATAATTTTTTTAATTTTTTTATGAATTTAAAAATAACATATTTATTTTTATATTATAAAAATTAAAAATTAAATAAATATTTAAATAAAATTAAAATTAAAACTCTATTTATTTCATCAAAAATAACTTCTTTCGAAATAAAAATTTTCCCAAAAGATAATTTTCAAAAAAAGAAGTTATTTTCCATTGTTTGAATGATTTTAAAGAAAATAAAAAACATCCAACATTTTCTTTTTCCCTCTTTGTTCCTTTTCTTTTCGATCTCATTGTTAGGCTTTTTTATAAAAATAATATATATTTTTTTATTTATCAAAATAGGCCGAAATCAGATTATTTATCGAAATATATTAATTTTTTAATTTAATTGAGAAATCTCCATTTCAAATGACGATTTCTCAATTAATTTCACTGAAATTGTAAAATTTAGCAAAATTCGATCGTCGAAGGCGATCACAACTGGGAAATCGCCATGTGAGATGGCGATTTGCCGATTTCTCAACTATGGTGGGAAATCGCCATATCACATGGCGATATCCCACCATGTAATTTTTTTTCAATTTTTTGTTTTTTTTTTCAGAAATCGTCAATTCATGTGGCAATTTCGTATATTACGTCTCACAGTTTATATTTTATTTGTATTTGAAAGTACGTGACTATTTTTAGGTTTTATTTATATTGAAAAGTACGTAACTAATGTATGAAAATTAAATTTTTTTAAATAAAATAAGTTGATAAGACTAATGCAAAATGATCAGATTTATTTTTATATGAAAAAATTGATTAGACTACTGTATGGGATTCAGATTTCTTCTGATATGAAATAAATTGATGAGACTTATGCATGTAATCAGATTTCTTC
>JBBYHO010000001.1:7645154-7662676 GCA_038382025.1 Adansonia gregorii | reverse complement strand
ATATAGAAAATTTAAATAATATTTAATTTAATTTATTTAAAGTAGTCGATTGAATTGTAACAATAGTTTTATGGGTGATTTAAAAGTAAGGCAGTTAGTACCGTATCGATAGACGTATCATTTTTCTTTTGATATAGGTATATATTGGTATCAATGTGTGTCGATGTATCATTTGAAGTTTATCGTAGTTTGAATATTTTTAATGTACACATATAAAGAATATTTTCAAATATAAAATAAATGAGCTTAAATAAATTTTATATATTAAATATTCATCAATTATACGTAATGTTATATAAAAAAACTTTATCAAATATAATAAAATCAATATCAGTTAATTAGTAAAATTGAAAATTTTTAAAAATCATTAAATTTATGTGTAATTATATCTAAAATTTATTAAATTTATAAGTATTTATATATAATATTTATTAGATTTAAGATCGATGTTAGTTTAACTTTTTTTATAAGCTTATAGCATGTATCAATCAGTATAGTTATTTTCGACCGGTGCCACTGAAATAAGTCAGTATCTATCAGTACGACCGGTACAAACTGAAATCAAGACGAAACGAAACCAACCATCGTCGGTACTATTATATGTCAAAATCGATACGTAACGATCGATACAACCGATACTGGTATGATACTGATAACACTGTTTAAAAGAATAAAAATAATATATATATATTATAGGCAGGGGTAGTTTATTGGATACGCTTTTTTCTTAAATAATATGTATTTATATAAAAACAAATTAAAAGATGAAAACATCTTTAATATTTATTATTTTAATTTATTTTAATTTTTCAAATAATGTAAAAAAATGGAAGTTATCCAATTTTCAGTTTAAGAAAATTAACCAACGAAAAGACAAAAATACAAAATATTATTCAATAGTTTAATTATTAGTTACCAAATGGATAAACATTGCATTTCCTTCGATTTTAAATTTAAATATTTAAACATAAATTAAAGAATTTATTTATTATACTTTCAATGCAGGGGCGAAAGCTTCTAAAGGTCCTACAAAGCCTTACGTCAGACTTTTATCCGTTCTTCCCCTATTTATCCGAAAAAAATATTTTTTTAATTAATTATTATTTTTTCAAAAATTGATAAAAATACAATAAAATAAAATAAAAAGCCTGAGGCTTATTCTGCTTCTTCTTCGTCTTCTTCTTTGGTTCTTCCTTTGCCACCCCACTACCGTATCTGTTGCTCTCTTTTTTCAAAAAAAAAGAAAAAGGTTCCAAAAAAGAGCTAAATTTAGCATTTTTTTTTCAATCCTAATTAAGTCACTCAATTTCAACTTTCCTTTTGCATAACACCCCTTTTTTTTCACTTCTTTGTTTCGTCACTTCAAAAGGAACTCAGAACTCAGAATTCAGAAGAGCCCATTTTAAAAGATATAATTTTCTTCCTTTTTGGGTAAAAAAAGGGATCTTCTTCCGGAAAAAGACAAAAAATCAATGCCCATTTGGCTATTTTGTCCGTACGGATAAGTTTGATTTGCTTTAGAAAGCAGCACCAGTTTCTTCGAGATCCTCCCCAAGTAAAATCTCCTTCCAGTTCATTTAATGTCCTTTTACTGGCTAAAGATTTAGTTTTCCTTCTTGGTTTCTAGTTTTATTTGTGATTTTTATTTTTTCTTAAAATTGTGGTTCTTGCTTGGTGAGTTCTTTTTAGCTGGTGTAAAAAAAAATTGTTGAATCTTAAGAAAAGTGCAAATTTTGTTTATATCATAGGAAAGTGAGGATTTTTGGGTTGTCCAGACCAGGGGAATCGAATCCGATTTTTGATTTGATTTAAGTATTAAAAGAAGCTCGAACTTTGAGTTGGCTGAAGATTTCGTTTTCAATTTTTATTTTATTTTTGTTGTGTTGAATATGGTTCTTGTTGAATCTCCATAGAGAAGGAGAGAGAGTTTGGGGGAGTTTGTATTAAAGACTGAGGAGTTTTTGAGGTCTAGGAGTAATGTTGTCTAAAAATGATCCGATTGAATCGATTTTGAATTCGATTCAATGCCTTAAAGAAGCAGTTTTACCTCTTGAATTGGGTATTAAGAAAGCTGCAAAAGATGTTGAAAGTTGTTTCGGGGTTTCAAATGATAAAGGAAATAACCTTGAATTGATTGCCCAATTGAACGGTAGTGATAGGAATGGTAGGGTTCAAATCTTTGGTATGAAGAAGAGTCATGGTAGTTTCCATAGTGGTGTCAATAATGGGCAGTTTTTTGTTGGTAGTGAAGAGAGAAAGAAAGGGCTGTCTGTTAAATTTCCCATCAAGGCTTTTACAGGAATGTTTTCGCCGGCAACTGGGCAGAACAATGAGAACGTTGAGGTGGTCAGGAAAGGATTGAAAGAAAAGGATGTGGATAGAGATGAAGGGTTTTGTATGAATTGCTTTCAGTTTGCGGTGACTTGGTCCGTGTTGGTTAATGGTTTTGTCCAGGCCATACCAAGCTCATTTAACTCAGAGAGGAAAAGAATTCAGAAAATGGGTGACGAGGATAAAGGTTGTCGACATTCATGTACACATGACATGAAATCAAAGGCTTCATTTGAGTCCAAGCATAGTGAGGCAAAAGCTCAGTTTATTGCAAAGAATGAGCGTTTGGAACATAATGATCGGAAACATGTATCATTTGAATGTCTTATAGGGTTCATATTTGACCAGTTGACTCAAAATCTTCAGAAATTTGATCAACTTCTGCAGGAAAGTAATCAGAAGCACTGTGATTATCGACCGACTCCATCATCTCCTCCTCTGTTTGATTACTTTAAAGCAGTGACAAGTATTTGGGAAGGTCAGAAAGTTGATGTAAATGGGTTTTTGGGAAATTTGAAGTTTGCTAGAGTGGGAGGTGTTCCATCAGGTATAGTTGGAGTTGCTTCTTCAGTGAATGAAGAGGGCGATGATGGTGTTAGTACTGGCAGTAGGGAAGAAACAGGTGGTAATTCCCCACAGAAACTCGCCAGTGGGATACTTAGCATTCCTCTATCAAATGTTGAGCGTTTGAGATCCACCTTATCCACTGTCTCACTGACGGAATTGATCGAGCTTCTACCCCTTTTGGGCCGCTCTTCACAAGACCATCCTGACAAGAAGAAGTTATTCTCTGTTCAGGATTTCTTCAGATACACAGAGTCTGAAGGTATGGTTTCTCGGGCAGCTAAGCAAACAATTATCGTTGCATCATTTTTTTTTTCTTGCTTTGGTTCCTTGAATAGCAGAATTGGTAAATAATTATATTATGCTGTAGACTATATGTAGCATAATTCAAACCATAGTTTTCTTAAACTCTGTGGTGTGTTTCTGTTCATGCTGAAAGTGTAGGAACTGAGTAGTTTTGGATTCTGATTTCGAATATCTCCTTTCCCTTAGTCCTAATTGAACTTGAAGATTCAGAATTTTAGATTGTTTCTTTCGAGCATAGCATAAGTTCTATTTTTGTGTTTGTGACTTGTCATTTGATAATTTTTTCTTCTATTCATTAATAGACTTATCAAACTTATGCTAAATGAGTTCATATCCTTTGAGTTTTCCTAGCACTAATTTCGGTTTGGGTAATTTACCATGGTCTAAAGTGATTAACTGTAGTGCAGTATGCTACTATTGCTAGATATGCACCAATTTTACTCATCCATTATTCTTTTAGGGAGGAGGTTCTTTGAAGAATTGGATAGAGATGGTGATGGACAAGTAACTCTAGAAGATCTTGAAGTTGCTATGAGAAAAAGAAAATTGCCACAGAGATATGCTCGGGAATTCATGCGCCGCACTAGAAGTCATATATTTTCAAAATCTTTTGATTGGAAGCAGTTTTTGTCCTTGATGGAACAGAAGGAGCCAACGATTCTTCGAGCTTATACGTCTCTCTGTTTAAGCAAGTCCGGGACCCTCCAAAAAAGTCAAATATTGGCATCACTTAAAAATGCTGGACTTCCAGCAAATGAAGACAATGCCGTTGCTATGATGCGATTTTTGAATGCAGACACTGAAGAATCTATTTCATATGGACACTTCCGCAATTTTATGCTTCTGTTGCCTTCCGATCGACTACTTCATGATGATCCTCGGTAAGATCAATTTTTCCATTTGAAGAGTCTTATTCAGAAATGCTGGCCGAAAAGCACAAGTTCAAATTTAATTTACTATTGAATTTTCTTTGGTTAGGGCTGCATTTTTAGAAATTTCAACTTTAGAATTGGACCATGTTACTGAATTTCAGTATGTAGGTCCAGTTTATGAGATGGTTTATTTACTACAGTTTTGCTATGTGCATCATGGTTTGGATAACTTGTAAAAGATGCTATAGTGCCAAATGTTATTACAGCTGCTGAGTATTAATAATGCGTACCCTCACCTCCCTTTTTCCTATGGCGAATATATACTTTTTTGCTTGCACATGTAGCCCTTTTGCACTAATTTTCTGGATGATTAACTTTAGATGGTAACTTCTTTTTTTATTACGTGCAGGAATATCTGGTTCGAAGCTGCAACCGTCGTTGCTGTTGCACCACCTGTCGAAATACCGGCTGGAAGTGTTCTTAAATCTGCATTAGCTGGGGGTCTTTCATGTGCACTCTCCACATCTTTAATGCACCCAGTTGATACTATAAAGGCACATTATTCATCTTAATGCTGTTTTTACATAATAAAATCTGCCTCTTTGTGAACATCTAATAGATTCAATAGTCCTCGTATCTTTTGCTAGGACAGATCTGCACTCTGCCCTGTTAGTTTTTGTTTGTCAGCGTATGGACAGTTCATGTGTGAGACTTTCATAATCATTAATATTCACATACGGTGAAAAGAGTTTCTTATTGAAATTTATTAAATATTGGGCTCTATTATAGATGGTTTTTGTTGAAAATTTTGGGCACTTGCTTTTCTTCACGATGAACCTGTTAATATTGTTAGACACATGCATTTCATTTTTAGATTTGATACTTTTTTCTGATAGCTGAGTGTTTTTTTCGTAAATAAATGTAGTCGAGGCTTGCCTAATTGTGCAAGTTATGGAATGTTTTCAACTTATTGCATAACTGGTTATACGCGTATTGTTGTCCCTGCATATTGCGTAATGTTGTTTGATATTTGTCTTCAGATTTGTTTGTCTCCTTCACTTGGTAGAGGCTTTTATTGGTTGTTCAAATTTCCCCTTCGGACTCTTCACTGGTCCTTGTTCACATTCAAAAAATAAAGAAATGCTTCTGTTCGGTTCTTCTCCTATAGATACTAAAAATTTAAAGCACTTTAAGATCAAAACGGAGTCAAAGCAGTGTTTGTGCTTAAAGATGCGTGTACTCTTTCAAGCTTTCTTGCTTAAACTGCTCATATTTTTCTATATATTTTAGGCTATACCCTTCTTTTTTATGGAATACTTCTTGTGACAATCAGTACGGCTTTTTCTTGATCTTTTTTTTTCTGTTTTCTTTTCCCTTTTTATGTTATATATCAGACTCGGGTGCAAGCATCTACCCTGACCTTCCCAGAAATTATTTCGAAGCTTCCACAAATTGGAGTACGGGGGTTATATAGGGGTTCAATCCCTGCAATTCTTGGACAGTTTTCCAGGTTTCATATAACATTTTTTTTTTCTGTTTTTGATTTTGCTTTCTGTCATTTATTTGTCTGATTGGTTTTCTTTCAACATTGCAGCCACGGCTTGCGAACAGGAATATTCGAAGCAAGTAAGCTTATACTGATCAATGTTGCTCCGAACCTCCCTGATATCCAGGTATTTCTTGTCGCACTATTATTCAATTGTGAATTTGTCATTTGAGTTTCTCTTGTTTCCTTGTAATACAAAGATTTAGGGTTCCTTATTTTTCGAAGGAATGTACACCACACAAGTTTCCTTAAAAGTGCCATTCATGTGGCTGTTTTTAATTACGGCCAGTTTATTAGACCCTTGATTTCATGGATGTTGCTAGACTCTATGTTGATCCGACCCTTCATTTTTCTTGAAGTACCTGTGTCCGACGTATATCCGGATATGGCTATAGGAATATAAGACTCCAAGGACCCTCCAAATACATGGAAATCTTGAAAAAAAACTGAACATACTGATGTCCGACACTTACATCTGAGTCCGAGTAACATAGGTAGTCAGAAAAAGTAAGAGAAAGGAAAAGTTATATGCCACAGCCGAAGTTTTTTCAATTTTTTTTTTTTTTGATGTTGAATAGGTTACCTTACTCAAATATTTGACCGGGGTGGCTGCAGTCATGCATCTTGGACATTCGATGTGCACTCTATGCATGAAAATAAAAAATAGCCAATTATTTTTATTGGAATAAATGAACTTGAACGAATTATTCTAGTACAAATTTGTTTCTTCAATATAACTTTGAAAAGTAACGTTGTAACTTCAAGTTAGTGTTTACCCACTTCTCTTGGATTTGTGCTGGATCCTTTTGTCCGTTGATCATGTTTTATGTGCTCAAGAAGTCGAGCATTCACTCTTTCTTTGTATGTAATTTCATCAGCATGTGCTTTTGTGGGTTCGTGTCTCTGTCTGCATGCAGAAGGAACTGGTCTTGCACACTTAATTTTCTGATTTCGGCAAGGCATGATTCTAATTAAAATTCGTGCTATTGTAGGTTCAATCCATGGCATCATTCTGCAGCACCCTTTTGGGAACAGCAGTGCGGATTCCTTGCGAGGTACTAAAGCAGCGATTGCAAGCTGGCCTGTTCGACAACGTTGGAGCAGCTATTGTTGGTACTTGGCACCAGGATGGTCTGAAGGGGTTTTTCCGTGGGACCGGGGCCACTCTTTGCCGTGAGGTGCCATTCTATGTTGCTGGGATGGGCCTTTATGCTGAATCCAAAAAGGTATTGATCCAAACATTGAGAACTTTTATTTCTCTCAAAGTAATTTGTTGATGTAGTCAAAGGCCATGCTTAAGGCACTGGAACTTGTTTGCATCACCCGGGCATTAGTGTTAAAAGTGGTGTTTGTCTTCTATGTTACACGAACTCGGATGTGTCGGATGTGGATATGTGTCCTCCGACATGGGTAAGTTCATTTTTTCTAAGTTTTTTTGTGCATTTAGAGGGTCATTTCCCCGTACTTTTTTTTGAATACTGGTACTTTAAGAAAAATAAATAGTGGGAGCAGCATAGCTTGTCTTAATAAAGCAAGTTCCTTATAATTATAAAACTCTGTATTAAAAAAAAAAAACAAAATACATGCCCAAACAGCTACAGATTTATAGTAATGTTGGGCAAGGCTGTATTTTCTTGGAAAATATTCCTAGAAAATTTGGCTACTTGATATGGCCTTCCACCGAATCATATGTCGATTCTGTTGAAAAAATATTTGATATTTTTTGGGCCCTCAAAGTGCATTCAATTGTTTTGTATCTATGCTACTCGGACTTGGGTGTGTGTTGGATACAGGCTTGTGTCTAACATAGGTATCGTCAATTTTTGTTCTAAGATTTTTATGTATTTGAAGAGTCTTTGAAGGATCATATCCTCATACCCATATCCGGATATACATGGGATACAAATGCATCAAGAAAAATGAAATCTCAGACCAACATAATTTTGTACACAATGAAATAATATTCTAAGGGAAAAAAATTTGATCTTCTACTCTTTACTTCAACTTTAATCATTTTTTACAAGATTATCATTTGGGGTTTATGCATGCTTGTTTTAGCTTGCCCAGCAACTTCTGAGAAGGGAACTCGAACCTTGGGAAACAATTGCTGTCGGAGCTTTATCCGGAGGGTTAGCTGCTGTTGTCACTACACCTTTTGATGTCATGAAAACTAGAATGATGACTGCTCCGGGGGGCCGACCCATATCAATGTCGATGATAGCCTTTTCTATACTCCGTCACGAGGGACCCCTCGGTCTGTTTAAAGGGGCAGTACCCCGGTTTTTCTGGATTGCTCCCTTAGGCGCCATGAACTTTGCTGGCTACGAGTTGGCAAGGAAGGCCATGGACAAAAACGAAGACGCGGCTACGGATCAACTCTCTCAAAAGAAATTGGCTAATTCTGGGTAAGATAAGATGCGAATCCCTTCCAAAGAACATAATCTAGAAATGGCTCCTGGATTTTTTTTGGTTAGTGGTCAAAAGCAAAGCAGCTGAATGCTGTCGGAAAAATTTTGTGACATTCTTGCAGTTTTTGCACATTGTAACCTTAAGTTCTTTTGAACTATATTTTGGGCTGTCGGGGATCGTGGGTTAAGATATGTCTGGTTGATCCACTTTTGGGTTTAAATTTTGTTATCTTGAATCCAGATTTTTCATATTTGGTATGTACATTCTTTTGCAGTAAATGTTCTTTAAAGTGGTAGTTTTTTTTTCAAATGAGTCTTTCTCCCAATTGATTTTTTGATTAGGCGATAAAAATTTAAAGTTCATTGGAGAGTATTTTAGACAAAATCTGTCTGGATATTTACTAAAATATTATTCTTTTAAGTTTATAAATATTTTTTATATATTTAATTAAAGTTTTTTAATTTATATAAAATTTTATCATATGCATTTGGTTTAATCTTGTTAAAGTTAATATAATATGAAGCATCAAGTAAAGATTCGAGTCCAAGTGAAATAAGGGTTGACGGGAGTCTATTCATTTTGGGATCTGGATTGAGGGCAGGGTCTTGACTAAAATCGGGTTCAAGATGGATTTCAAATAGATGTGAATATAGATCGAGTCAGGCAAGGAAAAAAAATCATCCCTTTCCGTCGCCAACCCTAGAATTCCACGGTAAAAATCAAGATTTATTCGTCAGTTTTGTTACATCCAAACTCAGATTTCACAAGGAAACAGGCAAGCCGGATGAAAAGAAATTTTCCCATGGATGTAAATGCCACTTATCAAAGTAAGCATGTCCTAAACAATATCCACTTTGGTTATCAAGGTGAATTATTATTGAAACGCAACCTTTCCAACAAAAAGCAATCAAATTACACAAAAGGAGGGTTTAGGTAATAACCATTGGAGGTAAACCAACAGAAAGAAATAAAGGCATACTCAGAAATTATGGCCAAGACTGATAGTTTGGACCTTAAAAATTAGCAAAAGATGGTTCAATAGCCCCAGTTGTCATTCCGGATCTCATCATCGAATTTCTTTTTCAGCTCAGGATGTTTCTCGAAGTACTCATCTGCCGTCATGGTGCTGATCTTTTGCTGTTCAAATAAAGCAAAAGAATGAAATATCAACAATTGCAAATTACAATTTACAATAAAGCAACATTCATTTGGGGCAGTGGTTTTGCAATTACCTTCAGTTCCTGAACCTCAGCAATTTCTTTCTCCAAACGCTCAGACTCTTTCAAGGATTTCTCTTCTGCTTCTTTCAATTCAACCAACTATAACCGCAAGTCAATAGCACATCACATAACAAAAAAAAAGAAGTCCGAGATAGAGGTAAAAGAGGGTCAAGAATGCGGTTGATACTCACCAATGCATCGAATTTTGGTTTGTATTGAGGAGTGACTGTGTCAACAAACTTGGGGATCTCTATACCTGAAAGGGAAATATATAACACGTGTAAAGATCGGGTTAAAAGGTAAAAACTCAATACATAGACAAAAAGAAAACAGATGAAATAGCGAACTCCCCACAGCTCCACCCAAACCTCAAAACATGCAAAATACACAATCAAAGTTGCTAAAAGTCCGAGTGAGAAACAAGGCAAAGAAATAACAGTAATGAAGGAGTATTTAACATGGTTACTTGCTAGCAGGTGCCCAGGGAACACTGTAAAGTAAAAAATTTGAGATGATCTGGTTCAATGGTTGTGACATTTTTCTTAATCGTAAAAAATAAAGTCATAAGAGTCTTAGGTGTTCTGGCAGATCCGATTATCCTAAAATTGATACAGCAGTTACAAGAATATCACATTTATATACAATATTAAGAACTTTCTGAGCATATAATATAAGGACTGATGAATACGCCTTTATTTGTATTGGGTATGAACCGATCCAAGGACATCAATATGACAGCAAATAAATTCACCAAATAAAATGAGACACGCAACAAGAAAAGAAATGCAAAAAGAATAAACACAAGAACACGAGGATTTAAGTGGTTCAGCTCTTAAGCTTACGTCCACGAGAAATTTCACTATATAAGGAGAATATTGCAAGTGTTTTGACACTCAAAACACAATCCGATAGCTTACAACTCCACTCCCTAAAATACCCGAGAGTTACTACTTGAATTGCTCTCACTTCTCAGTCTTAGCTTTCTCTTCTTCACTCTCTTTGCTTGTTCTCTTTGTTAAGGCTTTAAGGCCTTTATACAAATAGGAACGCTGCCTCGCGAGGATTGAAAACTGTAATGAAATTCAAGCCATCTTTTATTCAATATCACAGCAATAAAAGATGGCTTGAATTTCAGTAAAATTTTCAATCCTTGCGAGGCAGCATTTCTATATGTATAAATAGGTCTTAAAGCCTTACCAAAGAGAACAAGCATAGAGAGTGAAGAAGAGAAAGCTAAGAGTAAGAAGTGAGAGCAATTCACGTAATAACTCTTGGGTATAATGGGGAGAGTAGTCGTGTGCTAACGGATTGTGTTTTGAGTGTCAAAACACTTGCAATATTCTCCTTATATGGTGAAATTTCTCGCCGCCTCAGCCCGTGGATATAATCTTAAAAGCCGAACCACGAAATTCCTCGTGTCCTTGTGTTTATTCTTTTCGGATCTCTTTTCCTGTTATATGTCCCATTTTATATTGGTGAATTTATTTGCTGTCATATTGACATCCTCAAGTCAGTTCATACCCAACAATATGCAATTATTTTCCATCTGAGCTTTTAGATCAAGTATGTGGCATTCGATCTGTTCTAAGAAAGATAGAAGATATCTTCAGTTGAAGAATGGTCGACAGAATTAACTTCCATCCTTTTACATATTTTCATCCTAACCAATAAAGATGGAAAAGGAAAATAGTACCTAGTGAAGATTGCTATATCGACATCTCAATTAGAAAATTGTCGGCTCATATCAGGCAGCAGAGCTTTAAAAAAGGGTGAGTTCAAAGCACAAATTGAGCAAGCACTTTGAAGCAGCAATCAATGCAGGGTCATAAAACATGAGGCAAGACCATTGTGCTTTTAGGAACATACGGTCAACCTAAGCATACAAGGGCAACTGAAAAATATTATAGCCATCAAATTAACTTACTTTCATAAGCCTCTTTGTATATATCCACCAAGCGAGAGCCGATTCCTTTTCTATAGTATTCCCAATCAATAGGCTCGGGTTCCTGCTTAACAAAATCAGATTATTACCAATATAGGGCTCACAATTGTAAGAAAGTTAATACAAGCACCAAATGAACAATCACCCTTAATGAAAAATAAGTCTTCAAAAGGAAACATCAATGATACGAAACATGGCGTGCAATTTGCTTTGTCTTTCCTTGATTTTGTCTTTTAACGTCAGATTTAATTTTCATTCCAAAAGTGGCATGTCAAATAAGGTTAATACCATAGAAATTATGAAACCTCCATTTTTCTAATACAAGAAACCTAACCGACAAAGCAGCTAAATCTAGTACTTTTTTGTGGGTTCATCTGGCCACAGGGTTAATCTGAGATTAAGTCCTGTTGATATAGACCAAAATACAAGATATCCTAAAAACCAAAATGTACAGAAAAACCTAAAGCTAAAAAGATACTACATCAGAACAGAGTTCCATCACTTTCTACTGAAAAATTCTTGAAATCCATGAATACCATTTGAGCAAAGTTAAAGGGAAACAGTAAAATGAAAAGCTTTATCACCTGTAATGAGTGAATAAAAAGGGTACTTAAACACACAGAATTCTATTTTCCCATACGAAAAAAAAACTGACTGAATTTCAATTCCTTTCCGTAACATCAAATAAAACAACATACCCTTAATTTAAAAAAAAAATTATGATAAATTAATTTATATTAATTCCTTTTTCCATCCCTAATAAATTTAATAGTTTCATAAAAAAATGTAAAATTAAAATAACCCACATTTCCAGTTTTGTCTTGCATTTTCCTTCCTTTATGAACAATGTTCTCATCCATTTCTTGGGCAATAACAAAATTAAATATTGAACAAAAAAATCAACGGAAACGATTATTTCTTTCAATAAAAGATATTAAAATCACCATAAAAAACTAAAACCCTAAAGATCTAATCAAAGATTGACCCAGTTTTTAAAAAATCAATAAAGTTTTTTTTTTTTAATATCTGAGATAAGAGAGAAGAGGAAAATCTCTAACCTGGCTGAATTTGGTCTGCAAAGTGGAGTTAACTTCATCGAAAGTGCGACGAAGAATGGCGAACTCTTTGCGAGCCTCATCGGAGACCAAAAGCTTAGCCATCCCTTCCCAATCAATGCTCTTGGATGCTTTGAACGCCACATCCACTACTTTCTTTCCTGCTCCACTCATTTTTCCGCAGTTTCTCGCTTCCTAAACGCAAAATTTTCTGTTTTTTTGTTTTTTTTTTCTATCGACTACTGGTGATGACTGACGATGGCTGCAGCATCTTCTTAGGGAAATGATAGTCTTAAATGGGAATTTTGATCTTCGTGATGGACAAAATTGGAAATACAAAATTTTTATTTGGACCGATTTGATTTACTTCAATTGGGCTTATAACCCAAATACCTCTGATCCAACTCATGATAGACCAGGCTTTGGATCCAATTCCCTGAAAAACAGGGCTTATTTGTCAACCAATTGGAAGTTTTGGACCGGGTTGATTAATTCATAAAACTTTTTCGTAAGCCTCGTAATTTTGGACACTTGAAGAAAGTAATTAAAGCATATAGTAAAATATGATATAAAAAATAATATAAACATATAAAATTATAAATATATTAAAATATATATAACATAAATTATTAAGATATCAAAAATTATATAAAATATAATATTTTATACATAATTATTATAAATAAAAATAACACAAATATACGGATTAATGGGTTTACTTTTATGTCTTAGATTTGAATAAGTCATTCACTCTCATAGAAAAAAAATTAAAAATAATCTACTACATCACCCATGAACGGTGCTAGATGGTTAGATATGTTCTTTAAATATTTAAAAATTTTAAAAGAATTAAAATAATAGAAAAAATATATAACAATCTTTTTAACAATTTCATGGTGTATGGAATAATAATGCAATGTCTAATGAAATCTTAAAAGGCAGCAAAATTTATATCTTGACGTTAGTAATTCGTGTTTTTGTATTGTATTTCATATATTTTGATTTGTCGTAATGTAAATTTTGATTTTTTTTATAATATAAATTTTGATATGTTAATAATTTTTATATATAGAGTTTAAGATATCTGTTTATTCGTGTTGTATTCATGTTGTTTTTTTCTCATTATATTCATGTTGTATAATCGTGTTATTACCTACATTGTTTTGACTTTTAGTGTTTCTTAAAGCATCTGTGTGTGTTTAACACTCGTGTATGTTTGATGTATATTTGGACATGAGTATGAAAAAATGATTTTTCAAATACCCTCCAAATACACAGAACTCTTGAAAAAAAATTGAATATACCCATATCCAACGATCATATCCAAAACCGAACGATCACTTTATAACCCCTCATTCCTGGGAAATATTGTTATGTTGGTAAATTATCTTAAAAGGCATTTCTATACTCTTACTATCTATATGCCTCTCTAACTATTGAGCAAATATTGACTTGAGCGTTAGAACCTTGCTGGAGTACCAATTTCAATGTCTCTTGATGGTCTATATCTTGTAGATCCTGCTATCAAATGTCACCAAAGGACCATAAGTTTGGACATCAACAACTATGAAGTCTGTTGCCCCACTGGTGGATGGATCTTTGGGAGTAGAATTAAGACATTGGTATAAAATTATCAAAATTTTCAGTTTAGAATTCATCAGAACAATCACAAAGAACAAGAGAAAGCAAACTTTTAACCTCGATAGAGTTTTAAGGGTAAAAGTCTGGCTTGTCCACTATTTAAATGTACTTCAATCAGTATAAGCAAGAGACATTTGTGTATTCGTATTGTGTTTTAATCATTTTTTAATGTCATATTAATGTATTCGTATATAATATTGTCAGGTCTAACAAGTGCACATATTCCAGATTCAGCTAAAGAGATCAGTTCGAGTCACTCCTTGCCCGAAATTGTACTTGTTAAAAAAAAAAATGCTTGCTGTTGATTTCTGTAAGTATGAATGCTTTCAATCATGATTTGTCTTAAAACATGCAACTTATTACAGCCACAACAAGAACATTAACGTTAAGGAAATTGAAACATAAAAAACGCCAAACTCAAATAAGATGAATGTGCCCCAATGACGAAAATCTCATTAATACGAGGAGTTTCGACTAAGAATTACGACACATTATGCAGAACATCTTGGGCAAGACTAATAGCTAAATTGTCTCATAAAAACTAGGATATGAATTATATGAAATAGAATGATAGCTGATGAAGAAAAATAGGTAACTGTCTTCCCACTCCTTAGCCACGAAGTTTTAAACCATACGGTTCCTTCGCAGCTCCTTCAAGGCTCAAGCAGCATTAACAAGTTCAATTCAACCACAATACAAAAGCAAGTCAACTAAACCAGGGTTTCACTTGGTCGGCAGTGCGCAAATTATAGATATATAAAAAAACAAGGATTCGCTCGAACTGAATTTCCAGTATCTATGGAATGGCAGAGGCAAAATTATTATTCCCTCGGCAAAGAAGATGAGGAAAATTATCATCCACCAATATCAAGGCTGATAAACCTCGGGAAGCTTAAGACCAACACTTGCAGCTGATTTTCCAAGTATTCTTTTCATTTCATCTGACCTATCTACCGCTATGTTGTAAGAGAACAACAAGTCCTGCCGAAGAATTAGCAAAACCATAAGAAAATCACATTCATTTCTTCTAGAAATTTTCTGGCATTTAAAAGAACAAAAACCACGCGTTAGGCGGAAGCAATGGATGGATGGATATAAATTACCAAAGTCCGTACGAGAAACATGAGAAAAAAAGAGGATATCATAATCTATGTTACTCGGGTTAGAGTATAAGTGTCAGATCTATGTATATATCTAACGTGAGCATGTTCAATTTTTTACAAGTTTTTTTCAAGCTTTGGAAGGTCTTGGAGGGTCATATCCTCAACCCATGTCTGAAAATGTGTTTGACACGGGTACTTCAGAAAAATGAAGAGTCATAGCATGATAGATTATGACTATATCCTCATTAGAGAAACCAATGACAACCATCTTAAAGCCTGCTTCTATTAATCCATTGACAGTTCTTAGAAGAAAATTGCATGCTTTTCATACATCATTAAATTAGCAAAACCATGCCATATTCCCACAACATATTGTCCAACAATCAATACTAAACGAGGAGATTTGGGCTCCTTTTGATTACTAGTTTTGCTGTTTACCTTTTATTTTAAGAAACAGAAAGCAAAAAAGGGCATTTGAATATAAAAATAAACAATATCTTTGGATAATTAGAAATAAGAAAAAATTAGCTTTTGTTACTAACAAAATACATAATATTTACTTACACATAAATTTAAACGCAATTAACTAATGCAACAATCCGAGGGAGTCCAACCATGGCAGACAAAATAAGATATGTGAATCTACAAATCTAAGCAGTTAAAGATAGCAAAATACCTTGTGATGATGCACACTGTTAAGTAAAAAAGTATAATCATTGGCAAGCTTGATCCTTTGGGCAACCAAAGAAGGGTCGGAAAGTTGACTGTTCTTTCTAAACTGTTGTGTTATATACTCGCTAAAATGCTTCTTGTACTCTTCTTTTCCAATGTGTTTTTTTACTGCTTTGAGGAGGTTACGATATACTTTGAATGCTGGCAAAGCTTGTTGAGAACCCATTGCGAGCCCTAAAAAAAAAAAAAAAAAACCTTTGCAATGTCAACACTAACTCCCTCAGGCGTTTTATCGAACAGTATGAAGAAATTAATAAGTCTGATCGAAATTTGAGCCTCCACCGATTTTACAACAAAATTTTAAGACAAACCCAGAAAGTGAAATATCCTAAACTAAAGATTAACACAAAATAAGAAAGAAGAAACCTATCATAAAGGTCCCAAGCAGAGATAATTGCAGAGGGAGTTCACCTTAGATTAGATCAGAGCCTTTTTTCTTAATTTCTTTTCTGCTTTATTATTAAATATATTTTATTTGGCAGTTTCGTCTCCTTTTTTTGTTTCAGCAGTAAAAGAAGAAAGGTAAAAGGCCCAAGCTGATTGGAAAAGGCCCAGCCCATTTCCGATTTATTTGGATTATTTGTGATTGTAATGAACGTTGAACAAGGCAAACTGGAAAAACAAAAGAAAATCAGATCTTTCTTAACAAAAACAATCAGAACTTTTTTTCTATTGAAGATGTGGAAGTGAAAGAGGAAATCAAAGTAAAGGGAAAATGTCAAGAGAGAAAGTCAGAAGGGCGACACTTCCTCCTGTTCAAGAGGTATTTAAAAAAAAAAAAATTTCTATTGGTTTTCGTGACTGTTTTTTGAAATTACTTTAGTGAAAAAAATGGAAATAACCCATCATTTGTTTGGTAGAAAACTGAAATAAAATGAACAAACTGATAATTTTGAATTACTTTTGCATTTTTGCACCTGTTTCCAAAGCTCTGTTTGGTCGGTAAGAAAATGATGGTGTTGGATTTTGGGTGGATGGAAAGTTTCAATGAAAGAAAGAAATTTTAAACCCTTTGTTTTTTTTTTTTTATCTCTAGGTCTTTAATATTAGTTCATGTTGAAAGTTTTATTCTTTAAAGCCTTTGTTTTTCAATCAAGAGAAAACCAAAGAAGAGTGGAGTTTTATATTTAATTATGATTGTACTTTATTTTTATGGTGAAGAATGGTTCCTAATTGCTTTGGTTTTTCCTTTTGATATGAAATGCAGAATATTGATAAATTAGAGAAAACTATTAATGAGGGTAATTTCTATGGAGCTCAGCAGATGTATAAATCTATAAGCGCACGGTATGACCCTCTGCAATTCCCAAATTTATGTTTTTTTAGCTACAAATTCCTATAAATGGTATTAGCCTCTTGCTCGGATGCATGTTGGATACATGTACGTTCAATTGGCCATACTTATGTTTGGAGGTTTCGAAAGCCAGCATATTATGCATTTCAGACGGGGACTTCACAAAAAATCAAGAGCCATGACAACATAGGTATTAGTTGTGTTTATAGTCTTAGATGGAGCTTAACGGGTTAGATGCCCTCACGGTTGGATTAAAGGCTTGTAAGCTTCAGTAGGTTTAAGTTGCTGCTTGCCCTATTCTTTATTTCCAATTTTGACTAAGGATTCTATCTTAGTAGTGAAGTAAGGGAGCAAGTAATATAACTTCTTTTTGTTCATCGTTTTCTTTTTCCAATTTTGTAATTGAGACAAAGGTAAGAATTGTGCAGAGCATGTTTGATAGTTTCTTTTACTTTGGAAGACTTATAATTGATTTTGAAACATGCATATTTTATTTCAGATATGTAT
>JBBYHO010000001.1:7620576-7645054 GCA_038382025.1 Adansonia gregorii | reverse complement strand
TGATTCCATCTAGTAATATAGAGCAATGGTAAATATTTACAAAGCATAATTCGTTTAGGAAATTATTAAAATATTTCATTATTCATGAAATTTCCTTGAATTTATATGGATTTTTATTCTATTTTATTGATTTGTTTATCACCAATAATTAGGTTTCATAGTAAGTAACTATGATTATGACGATTTTAAGGAACATGCACACACAATTGTTGCCAATAAACTTTTACATTTTTTTAAGGATTATTTTTCTTGTTTGGACAAATCCTTGAAAGTCTGAAGTTACACTCATGGAAAAAAAGACATTTCCAAATCTTAAGCAAAAGTATGAAAGAAATTGTTAATCCTTGCCTTGTCGGCTTAATGCAGGGAAATTCTTAAACACAATCGTTCACTTGTAAGGTGGTAGTTTATAGTTTCTTCTAGTGCTTCTATTCAGTAAGAACTTTCAACTGTTTTATATTTTTTAATGATATCTATTTATTCTTGAATCTTTCAATCTCTTTTTCAAATTAAAAAAAGAAACATTACTATAAAAATTATCAATGCTTTGCACGCAAATCGGTTTACTATTTTTCGTATAGATTTATTCATAAATCGGATCATATCTAAATAATAAAAAAAGCTTTGCTTATTAAAAATCTAGTCCCGCGGGATTGAAAAAACCGTTTTATTATTTTAAAATATTAAAAATATTTTATATTAATATTCATATATTTTTACAATTAAATTTATATTAAATAATTATTAATTAAATAATCAATTAGCATTTGTTTACGGATAGATCTACTCTCATTATAGTTGTTTAAAAAGAGTCGTACATTAATTTACACTATATTTAAATTAACCCTTATTAGAAATGAAATAACATGTTTGCTTATTTAGGCTAAAAAATAATGGGAAAAATAGGAGCAAAAGCTAAAAATTAATAACAAAAAATAAAAACATTTATGGTTTGGGGTTGGAGATTAGCCAATTAGGTTATAAGTTGCAAGCAATGAGTGTGAGAAACTAAAGCTAATTAAAGACAATTTCTATAAATTTTTAATAAATTACATATTAAGGAAATGAGGTGGTTGATGATTAGCATTTTTTTTAATTTTTATTTATGTAAATTAATTTCCATTTGAATGCATCTCTATTACTGCGAATTATTGAGAAAGAGACTTCTTGTTAGATTTTACATTATAGTTATTCACAATTAATTAGGTCAAAATTTAGGTTTATATGAAGGCAATGTCTGAATAAATATATATTTTTTTAATTTGAGCTGAGTCGATCTTATTTAAATTATTATTTATTGTTTAAAACTATTTATTCAAATTTAATATATAAATATTAATAAAAAAATAATTTTAAAAAAACTTTAATATTTTTATATAATGATACAAACTTTTTAATTAATTAAAATTAATTTAAATAAAAAAAACTTAAAATAGCAAATAAAACGTTAAATCAATTGTAATCAAATCGAGTTCAAATCTTTAAACTTTGCTTCCTCAATTTTTATGTGCCTACAACACCTTTTCAGCACTTTCTCCCATGCAAAACATTATTTAAATATTATGTTGCTTGGATTAACTGAAATTGTATCTTGAGCAATTAACTTTATAATTTCTAAAACCGTGACATTCTAGCAAGATACTTGATGTTTGGATAGTAACAAATCTTTTTCCTTTGAAATTATTTTAAACCAAAAGAAAAATTGTAATGTATGGGGTAAAAAAGGGCTTTGACTAACACTTTTAATAAAAAGAGTTCTTTGAACAATACATCAGTCATCACAAACAACATAGACTTTCTTAGATTGTATTCTTATGATGTTCTTTGTCACTCTATTTCTCTCTCTAATAAATAAATATTATAATAAGAATTCGTTTTTAATACATTATCAATTAAATTTTTTTAATATTATAAGCAATGTAAGTGAATAACAAATATTTAATTTTTTAAATTAATTTTTAAAGCTTTTTGAAATATACTCTAAAAGATATATGCATCATTGTGCTAATCTCATTTATGAAGTTTAAAAATTTTAATGATAAACGAAATAATTTCTCTATAAATCAAACTTTTTTTTTAACTAATAAGATTAAATAAAAGAATGGGATGCCAAGCAATTTACAAAGTCAAAATTTTGCAAAATTTAAGGGTGAAATAGCCTCTAATAATGGCAATAATTATGTTGTCTTGTTTTCCTTTTTAAATATGAAGTTAGTGATTCTATAAAATAAAATGTTTTACTTTTTTTTTTTGGTATATAAAAAGTTTTATTTTTTACAATGAAAGATATCCCTCTTATCCTCTATCCTAGAAATCCTAATATATCTCATCTTATATAACTTAATATTGGAAAATGAAGCTTGTAAGTTGATTTTTAAATTATAATTATTGAAATGCTTCCATGGAGATTAGAAGTTATGTTAATAACATTTTTTAAAAACTAAATGAAATAAAATTAATACAATAGAATAATCAAAAAAATTATGAGAGTTCTTTTTTAAAATATTAAGAAATATCAAAGAGGTATATATAAACAAAATTTGTACATAATAGATGCCATTGATAAAGATTGATTATGGTGATCTATGTGTTCTACATTTTTTTTATTTATAACCTTAAAAAATGTTTGAAACTTTTTTTTTACTAAGAAGACTGTATAACATAGATTTCAATTACTGATTTGAATTTTTAGTTTACGAATGTCATCTGTTAAAAATGATTGTATGAATAAAGTTCAAAGTCATTGCCAAATAAACATGTTTTGTAACTCGTGAATTTTATAATAAGTTAGTTTTGGGGATAAAGTTTGATTTCTATTACAAGTTATTGACTACTAAGTTTTATTAGTGAACATATTCTTTAAATGTGTTTGATAAAAATGTTGGAGCTAATTAGGTGCATGTATGTTATTATTGCATTTATAGTGGTTAGCAACACAATACTTTCAAGTAACTTAAAGTTATTTTATAGAAACAACTCAACCTTTTTTCATGCAGCTTGAATGGTCCTTGATAATTATTATTTTCTTTTTGTTTCTTTGAAAAAATTAAAGGATTTTTTTTATTTATGCTTTTACTATTTAGTTTTTATTTACAATAGTAATAAATAGATAAATAAATAAATAAACATATAAAATACAAAAGAAAATAATATTTTTAGTATTATATTTAAAATATATACTTCTCTTGAATGAAAAATAAAAATTCTACTTGTATATACAAAATAATTATGTCACAATTTTTATACAAACTAAAACACTACTTTTAGTAACCAAAAAGAGAGAGAGAGACCATTTAAAGACAATTATATATAGTAAAAATTTTAAGGAATTTTGCAATTTAAAAATATTTAAAATTTTATAGTGCAGAAAAAATACAAATACAAATACAAACATTTGTAATAATTAATTGATTTTTTATTACATTTGATTTTATTTGAAAAAGTAGAAAGAAAAAGTAATTACAACATAGAAAGTAGTGGACCAACATAATTAGTCTTGGGACACTTCTCTTGCAAAACACACAGAAGAAAAAATAAAATAGAAAGTGACAAATAGTTTATTATTAGTGCTCTTTTGCTCCAATGTCCAAGAATAATGTAACTTTTAACTACTAGAATTTGAGATTTTAATTTTAAATTTAATAATGCATATATTTTATTATATTATGATCGTATTTAAGATTTTTTATATTTATATCAATTATGATATATTTATAATTTGTATCATATAGATTTTGAAAGTATAATAGTATCGTGTTTTTTTACATTATACGTGTAATATTTATATAAACGTATCAAATATTATCATGTCTACTTAATTCTAAAATTTTAAGATTAATAATTTTAATGAATTTTAGTAAATAAAAAAGACTACTTTTATTTTATTTTGCGGTTTAAAATTTCTTTATATAAAATTATTATCTTATATATTAATAATTTTTTTTAATTTTACAAATGAATTTATACAATTTAGCGCATTTTTACCTTGTTATTTATGTTAATTTATTATCTTTTTTATTCATAAATAAATGAATACAACATAAATTTATTAGCTTGTTTTTATAATTTAAATATTTTATCGATAATATATAACATAATATTTTTTAAAATATATATATTTCTCAAGAAGTAATTATACTTAGTAATTACTAAATCAAGTAATTTTTTTAAGAAAAAAATATTTTTTTAATTATTAGTATCGAAAAAATTCTTATTATTTTTATTTATATATAAAAATATGTTGAATGGTAGTGTCATAAGCATAAAAAAAAAAAAAGAGTGAGTGAGTTAGGGTGAGTTACGGACCGAGTCTTTTACACGTTGGATCACCTATCGTAAAATAATTGATTTTTAAAATTATAATTTTTAAAAAAAAGCCATAATTCGGATTACTTGTCGCTCATTTGTAAATGGGCGCTTTTTTTTCTTCCCTTAAAAATTAATAAATTAATAAATTAAAAATAAATAAATAAATATATATATATATATATTTTTCTCTTTCTTTCTAAAGTAATTATTATAAATTTCTCACTTCATTCACTATCTGTGATCCTCTCTTTTTCTTTTTTCATTATTTTTCTCTCTGAACAAACAAGATTTCTGTTTCAGTTTCCTATTTTTGATTTTGAGGGATAAAACTCCCACATTTTAATTCATGAAAAAGAGCGAAAGAAAGTTTGGGATTTTATTTTCGTTGTAAAGAATTCAGAGGTACTCTTTTTCACCTGAAATTTTCTTTTACTTTCAACAAATTTCAATCAAATTCATCCATTTTGTTCGATCCTATTTTTTTGGATTCTTTTTTTGTATAAAGTTTTTGGCTTCTGAAATTGTTATCAGGTGAAGAAATGAATTGGAGCTCCGTTTGTATCCAAATTTAAGGAATAGGGCACAGTTTTTTTTTTTTTTTTGTGTGTGAATTTTTATTTATTTGGATAAATTATGGAAGCCAAGTAGGGGTTTGGTTTTGTAATTTTTGATATATTTATTATGAGTTTGTGATCTTTTTGTGTACTAAGGCAAATGAGGCAAATTTGTATTTGGAAAAAACATTAAATTGGAAAAAAAAAATGACAGATTTTCAGGCTTTACAGCAAAAACCAGACTCCTCAAATGATGCCACAGCTGAATTCGAGAGGGATTTGGAGGAATTAATGAGAGGGCATTTAGATGATTGTATGTCATTTGCATCATGTAGTTCTAATAGAAATCCTGACGATGAGGATGACGAGGGTGACCAGCTTGTTAGGAGGAGAAGAAGGTCTGATCTTGAAGGTGATGATTTAGGTGAGTCGTCCGCTGCTAGAAGGCGGCATTCTAGGATTTTGAGTAGGTGGGCTGCTAGGCAGGCTCAGGAAATGATAACCACGATTGAGAGGAGGAATAGGGAGTCTGAATTGATGGCTTTGGCTGGCTTACATACTGTTTCGATGCTTGACTCTTCGTTTTTGAGAGAGTCGCAGTCACCTAATGCTAGGCGACAAGGAGGGAATGTTGAGAGGCCTAGCACTCAGGCTTCTTCGATTTTGCAAATGTGGAGGGAGTTGGAGGATGAGCATTTGTTGAATAGGGCGCAAGAGAGGGTGAGGGAAAGGTTGAGGCAGCGAAGTAACGCCGTTAGTAATACGACAATGTCCAGGACAACATTGTCTGAGAATCGTAGGAGCGAGAATAACGGGAGTGTTGGGGATGTGAGTGAGAGTGAGAATGAGTACGGAACATGGTCGCATCAGCAGGGTGTGTCACAGAATGATCGTGGGGAAAATAATGGGTCTAGTAGGGAGCAGTCTCGTGATCTTGGTGAAGTCGAGAGGGAGAGGGTGAGGCAGATTGTTCGGGGATGGATGGAGAGTGGGATTAGTGATCGTTCATCCCATGTTACCCAGAATGCTGGCAGTACTAGAGCTGAATGGCTTGGTGAGACAGAGCGTGAGAGAGTTAGAATTGTCCGGGAGTGGGTGCAAATGGCAAGTCAGCATCGAGGAGTTCATGGGGGACGAAGGGAAGATCAGGTGGCTAGAATCGGTGCAGAAGTTGATCGACTTCCTGATGGCTCTGTTGCTGACCAAGATGAAGACCAACCAGAGCATATTCGGAGGGACTTGCAGAGGTTGCGTGGAAGACAAGCTGTTATTGACTTGCTTATGAGGATTGAAAGAGAGAGACAGAGGGAACTTCAGGGTTTATTGGAGCACCGTGCTGTATCTGATTTTGCTCATCGTAACCGCATTCAGGTCAGTTGGCTATATCATGGTTTTATAAGTTCGCCCCTCTTATAGACTGTACTAGCTCTCTTTTCTTTCCCCCAGTGAATTATATTCAGCTATTCCTAGGATATTTATTTTGAACTTTGCTAATTCGCAGAAAATAACTCAGATATGCTGGAGTTTAAATGGAGTTGAAGTAAACAGGGCAGATTTTAGTTTTGTATATAATGTTGTGCTATTTGGTGTTGCAGTAACTTTGTTTCATCTCTTGCTTTGTGCATTTCATATATTTGTTTGTAATAAAAGCATTATAAGTTGTTCCCTACATGCATGGATCGTAGTTCCATCATTTTAGCCAAGGCTTTTAGTCCAACTTGTGTTGTAGATCTACGGGGGATTAACCTGTTTCAATAGTAAGGTACTAAGGCTGTTCCACATTAAGTCGAGTCATTTTTCTGGGAACTTTGTCTGTTTTATTGACTTCAACACTTGGCTGGATTTAATGCATAGTTTAGTTGCTCAAGACACTTGATCTGTTTAACATACTAGTATCAGTTTAAATGTACTTGATTTTCTAATGAGGTTGTTGGTTCTTCTTTGGCAAGTCATTGAACCAATCAACAAATAAAAATTAAAATTACTAAAGGAAAAACTTGTGAGACAGAGAAAGCATGACCCTAGATTTCTTTCCAGAGTGGGAAATCAATAGGTCTTTATTCTGTACTTTTCTGCCATGGTGTTCCTTAATAAGCTTGGATATCCTTAGTATTGGTTAGATCCATTTGAATGGTCTGTTAGTAGCTGGCTGATCATGTTTCATCCTTCTTTCTTGTAATATTAGTCAGTGTTTCAATGATGATCTAGGTTGACTAATGTGGATAACTTCACTTATTTTCATGTTTTATTTCATAAATACATTGGTGTTACTTCAATTTTCACTATTTTTTCCTCCTTTGCCGCTGTCCATTTGGAATTAAGATGTAGAACTATTCATGATAGGCTGGAAATGAAAGGTCATGTGTGCTTTGTTTCTTTGCAGAAGAATAAAACGTGCTATATCAGGGTTAAGGGTGACGGTAACATGCATGCTGATGTTTTAGAAAATATATGTTTTATTTTAAAGTAAAAAATATGTTTGATGTTGGAATCAACTTTTTTACATCACTCCTGGCCTGTTCTGTAATTACAGGTCTTGATGTTAATAATTTTTTTTGGTTTGCTCAACAAAAGGTCTTTTCTATCAGGATCATTTTGTTTGCATAAATGTCCATACTCAACTTCCATACTTAACTACCAATGCATTTAACTTTGCAGTCGCTCCTCAGAGGTAGATTCTTACGAAATGAAAGACCTGTTGAAGAGGAGAGACCACCTTCAATGGCAGCAAGTGAATTAGTTCAATTAAGACAACGACACACTGTATCTGGTCTGAGGTATGAATGTTGTCATTCTTGCTCGGATTAAGAATTCTTTAAAGAGTTCTTCATTGTTATATAAAATATTTTGTGATGGTTTTGGAAAGGTATTGTCTGTGAATGATATTACACTCTTGAGGAATTTTGGCATATGATATACAGAATAAAATGCATTGCTTGAATGATATTAGAATAATACAAGAATGACATATGGACCACAAGCTCGGAGTCCCTCTACCTTGCTCTAGATTATGGCTATTCTTTGCAATGCTTTTTCCAGCTCATTTAAGCACGAAGCTCTCATAGTTTCCATTACTTCCATACTGGCGAATTCTTTTCCTCATTCAGGGAAGGATTCCGTAACAGATTAGAAACCATTGCCCGTGGTCAAGCGAGCAGCAATTTGGAAACCACGCCTAGCAGTGTCATTGACGATTCTAGAAATGAACTTTCCCAATCAAACACGTTACTGGATGTGCAACATGAAAGCAATGAGCACACACAACCTAGGAGTTTGGAAAGTGACATCTCACAGGCAACTCATCAAACAGGAGACTTGGTTAGCAGCATGGCCGTTGGGAGCATAAGCTGGCAAGAAAATGCTAACCAAGGTGGGAATTGGCAGGAATCAACAACCAATAATGAGAGAGGAAATTGGCAACAGCCAACATATGCTCATTTCAATGAATGGAGAGATGGAACTGCAGAGGAAATGGATACAAATTGGCAAGAAGCTTCAGTTGGTGAGTATCGCCAAGAAAGTGCCGGAAGTGTAAATGGAGAAGAAAGTCACCCACAAGGTGCCCAGAGGGTTTGGCATGAGGATGGCTTTCGGGAAGCTGTTTATAATTGGTCAGAAGGGCCTTCTGATCCCCCAAGAGCACGGCGTGCAATCCCAGTTAGAAGGTTCAATAGATTTCATCTACCTGAAGATGATAATGTATATAGCATGGAACTTAGAGAACTTCTGAGCAGGTATTTGATCATATGGTTTGTTTACACTTTAAAGTAAAATGTGACATCTTTGATGGTTGATATAATTTAAAATGCAGGAGGAGTGTCTCTAATCTTCTTCGAAGTGGTTTCCGGGAAAGTCTAGACCAATTAATACATTCTTATGTGGAAAGACAAGGTCGTTCTCCCATTGATTGGGATCTGCATAGAAACTTGCCAACTCCGGCCTCACCGGACCATGATCAACAGCAGCAGAGGGGTGAAATTAATGATGATCAGACTGATGCTATTAACAGGCCTTTGTTCGTGCGACCTTCTCCGCCAGTGCCCCCACCACAGCCACTGTGGCATCACTGGTCGAGGCACAGCATGCATAGAGCAGAACTTGTGAGCATCTTTCTTAGTTGTGCAACTGTGCATAACCATAATACTATTGAATCATTTCCTTTCTGATCTCTATAGAGTTTTGTGTTAGGTATTAAGTTTTCCCATGGAATAATTTTTAACTGTAAATTATGCTGCTTGTTTTGTATCATTATAGGTTGTCAGTCTTGGCTTGTTCAATAGTTGCTGAATGTTATCAGGGAATTGGCCCAGATATCATACTTTTGAGTCCATAGACAGTACTTCTCGTTACTCAGTATCTTTTAAGTTATTTATGAGGCTGCTTACTTTGAGCAGGAATGGGAGATGGTTAATGATCTTAGAGCTGATATGGCAAGACTTCAGCAGGGCATGAGCCACATGCAGAGGATGTTAGAAGCCTGCATGGATATGCAGCTTGAGTTACAGCGATCTGTCAGGCAGGAAGTCTCTGCAGCTTTGAATAGATCAGTCGGTGAAAAAGGTTTGTAAATCCTCCCAACTTTACTTTCCTTAAATTCATTATTTCGGTTTTTAATCTTCATTTACAGATTTGAGTGCAGAAACATCATCAGACGGGTCTAAATGGGGTAATGTGAGGAAAGGGACTTGCTGTGTTTGTTGCGATAGCCATATCGATTCCGTTTTGTACAGGTTTTACCTTCTTAACTTCTCTAAATCTTCCCATAATCAATTTCACCGGCTAGCACCGATACATACACAAATCCAAGATTTGCATCCCCTTCGATAATTGATTACATATCGCAATTGTTTCTCACATTAATAAATTTGGTTGCAGATGCGGGCACATGTGCACGTGTTCAAAATGCGCGAATGAGTTGGTTCGTGGGGGAGGAAAATGCCCGCTGTGTCGAGCACCCATTTTGGAGGTAATCCGTGCATACACAATACTGTAAAGAGATGGAAAGAACACAGTAACAATATTGAACAGAATGACTGGTAAAGTAAGTTAAGGCCTAAGAGAAGCCAATGTGAATTTAAAAAAAAAAAAAAAAAAGGGTCCAATTAGTTCAGTAGAGTGTTAAGTATTTGCCGTTGTGTTTTCCTGATTATTTGTGGAACACTCTGCTGCAGTGTATAATTGGAATAACAATTGGCATCATTGATTCATCATTCATTCGTAAATAAAAAAGATCCTCCATAATTTATTTATTTTTATACTCATCTCCTTTAGGTTAAGAAATTGACAAAGTACTTTTATTTTCTTGTATCATAATTGGACTTAGACATTCCTTATTCGTAAGGAAAAAGAAAAAAAATAAAAATAAAAATTGAATCCAATAATTGAGTAATAAAAGAGTTAATGTATTGTTATGATTTATGAATCACATTCATTAAATTAAAAAGATTCTTCATCCACTCCATCAAACATAACATAAAATGAATAATTTCTTACCATTTAAAAGACAAAAGTCTTTGAATTCTTTATTGATTGTGAATCTCAAATGTTAAGTTCCTTAAATGGGGCAAAAAAAGCGAGCGAAGGGACTTGACTTGTACGAACCGAACGATAGCGGCTTAAAGCTATGCCTATCACGAGCAGCGTCGCTGCTTGATCGGCGGGGAGGAGCATCTCAAAGTATGGGGCAAAAGATCAAGCGCTGGGACTTTGTCTCCGGGGATCCACCACAGGCTAGGTTTGAGAGCCGTGTGATGGGTGACTTTCCAGCACGGTTCGGAGAGCACTTTTAGTCTTTCTTGGTGAATGACAATTATTAGAGACAAAAACATAATTAAAATGTAATAAAAATATGTGATATAAAAAATAATATAAATATATATCTTAAAATTTATATATAATAAATTATTAATGCATCAATTTATATAAATATAAAATATTTTAAACACGATTATAATAAAATAAGAATACATAAATATAATATGGATTTACGAGTTTTCTTAAAAGAGTGATAGAAAAACAAATAACATTTTTATTAATTAAATTTCATGAAAGTTGGCATTTAATTTGACGGAAGTGAAGCGGCTTCATTGTTCATCTCAGCCTTGATAGCAGCAGCCAACTGATCATAAGCTTCACACCATGCACACTTCATCTCCTCACTCCATTTCTCATCTCCCATTGCCTCTTTAATTGTCCTTAAAAGTGCCTCTTTCACCAGCTGAAAATTAAAAAAAAATTCAATTAAACTAGAAAATTAATTATTTTATAGGTTTTTTTTTTTTACTACCGACTGAATAAATGTTTGTAAATTTAATTTGATTTGTTAAAAAAAAAAAAAAAAGGAAGAAAGTACCTCAAAATGGGGATCTTTGACACCATTCTTGACATGAACAGAGCCCAAATACTTCAAAGTTGTATCTGCCACAACCACTTCCCCCTTTTCTCTAAGTTGAATAGCTGCCTCACATGTCTTATTTGTAGAACAATATCAAATTAATTATCTTAAACGCAATATTAGGTAAAGCTGTCCATAGTTCATACTATTAGTTTGATCCGAATTTAAAAAATATTTTAAATATTTTTAAAAAATAAAAAATATTTTAAATTTAATAATAATTTTAAAAAATTTATTTAAATTTAATTATAAAAATATTAACATAAAAAATATTTTAATATTTTAATATTTTAATATTATCATGAATAAGGAAATAAGTTTTTAGACTTATCTGAAACTAAAAAAATTTTTTAAAAAATCATACTACGACCTAACCCAACCCAACCTATAGTTAGGTCCCATATTAGGTAACCTAAGAACTTTTTCATATATATTTTTACAATGAAATTTACGATTTAAAATAAAAAAATATATAAATATTATGACACAAATTTTAATTTATTAAACATTGCTTCCTAAAATGACTACACCAATTGAACTTAATTACATCCTAAACTTAAGCTTTCATAGGCGTTTTCCTAAGTGTCTAAAGGAAGCCAATCATTCCAAGTTTCCAACACTTGATTTTCTTTTTATGATAACTATTGTTTGTTTCTTTGCATTTTGCACTATTTAGATCAACTCTATTTTCACTAGTCCATTGAATTCAATTTTCACTGCATAATAATAATTCACTTAATGTAAAAAAGTGATTAAAATTTAGATTATTATATGACTTTGACTTCATGTGAAGTATTTATTTATATTCACATATATAAAATAAAATTAATTAATTAATTAATTAAAAGATATTTTTTCGTGTGCAAACAATAGTATTAGGCTTTTATACTTAATAAATATTGTTTGAAGACTTTAGACACGAAATGTTTGATAGAAAAGAAAATTATATTTAAAAAATGGGCTTGTGTAAAAAAAATTAAATCCAATTAAAATAAGGTTAGACTTTAACTTCAACTTTCAAGGCTCAAGTCAAGTTGAACATAGCCTATTTTATTATTATATAATATATATTAATTTTATATTTTATATATTATGTCAATTTGATCATATAAAAATATATATATGTAATATTATAGTATAAATATTAAAAACTATGTAAAATTACTTACATTTTGAAACTTAATAAAAAATATTAAATTAACAAAGATTAAATTTAAAATATAAATTATAAAAAAAATATAATATAGACGAATCTAAACGAATTTGAGTTATCTATTTACAAATAAAAATGAATTTGAATAAAATTTGATACTCATATTTTAGGTCGGACTTAGGCAAACCGAACCTAACCCGGACTATTAACATTTCTAAAACTGAATAACTATTTTTTTTAATCCTTAAAGATAGATATTGAAAAGAATGGAAGTGAATAGATTCAATTTTTTCTTATCTTATTTTTATTAATCCGAAAGAAATAAAAGACATAGTTTTTCCTTCCTTTTATTGTTTTTCTTTCTACGAAAAAGAAAATGTAAAGTTCAAATCAATTGCATTTTTTAAAGTATTTAAAATTAAAAATAGTAAGCAAAAAAAAAAAAAAAAAGATAAAAAGATAAATTGGGGGAATAATGAAGAACTGAACTGACCATCTTGAAAACCTTAACGGCATGAGCCTTAAGCTTAGGATTATTCTGGGGAATCTCCTCTGAGTCTCTCAGAAAACTGAACATACTCTTTGCCGCCGGTGCTATCTCCAATATTCTAATATTTAATTCAAACACCCAAAAAAAAAAATCAAATAGCATTATACAAACAATCAAACAAACTTGAAATTTGATCCCATTTTCTCGCACAAATGAAGAATAAATTAAAAAAAAAAGAAAAAAAATTCTTACAGTGTAAAGAAACGCAAGCTGAAATGAGGAACATCTTGCTTTAAAACCTCCCATGATTCCTTCACCAATGCTTCTTGCTTCTCACTGAAACCCATATCTCTTTCTCTCAAAAAAAAAAAAAAAAAAAACAACCAATTTTCCTTTCTTTTTCTTTCTCAAAGATAAGCAGTGAGTGGGGGTGTGTTTGGTTGTGTTTGTGTGTCTCTTTTTCTCTCTCTCTACATATATATATAATCTACATATGGGGGGGGGGGTTTTTTCTCCTTCCTGAGAAAATGAATTTATCTCATCAGTCGATATTATTATTTATTAGTACTATGATATGAATACAACCAAGCTTTTGTTTGTCATTGTTTGGGTATCTTAGACGTGCATTGATGTTAGATAGATAAAAGATGAAACTCTATTTTCGTTTCTCGCCGGAATTTTTGAAGTTGTGAACACAGGTGCATTTAAATTTAAAGATTCGTTTAATTTTAAAAGAATTAAAGTAAAATAATTAAGTTTAAAAATAAATTTAGATAAAAAATAAATTCGTTTATAAAATAGGTTGAATTTTAGTTTTAATATTTAAAATTAATAATCTCATTTTTTATTATATAATTTTTAGATTTTTATAAAAAAATTAAGTATATAAACATTCAAAAATATGTTATCTATATTTTAAAATTCAATAATAAAATAATTAAATTGAAAATTAAATTTAAAAAATATATAAATTTTAATAAAAGTTAAAAAAAATAGAATAGAGACTAACTTAAATGGAATTAAATTAGACATTCATAGATATAGATTAATTTAAATAAAATTTATTATTTATAATTAAAATTAAATTAAATTTATATAAATATAAATAATATTAATATTATATTTAAATTTAGTTCTGACTAAGAACACAGGCAGGTGAGAATTGTCCAAATTATATTGTGGGATGCCACGTACCAACCTAATTAATGGTGTTTTGAAGATTTTGAGCCAACTAAAATGCAACAATTGAGCTTGTATTGTAAGATAGGATTTGATTACGAGAAATTTTAAATTTTAATATTATGAGTTTGAATTTTAATATTTTTGTACGATTTTAAAATTAAAGTAATTAGATTTTAATTATTTTAATTTAATTTTTTTTTAATTATTTCGAGTTGAATTGAAAACATGTGAAGTTGCAAACTGTCCAAATGTTGTCACTGATTTTCTGTCATTGCGAAAGAATCTTGAATATATAAATATTATTTATTTATTTATTGGACGCCATTAGGGAGAAACATGTGGCAATTAATTAATTAATTAATGGTCTTTTGAAGGTACTGAGAAAACAAAAACCCAAGAATGATGGCATAAAGTTCTAAAATTACAATCATAATTAAATATTACATTTATTTAATAAATTATCTAACTATAGTTAAATAAATCAATAAAAATCATTACATATTAGATAAATATAAAAAAAATTAAATCAAATTCGTAGGTGAAATTTGAGCTTAAAATCTTAATTTTTTAAGTTTTCATTTTTTTTTTTTTTATGGTTATGCCCATTGTATGTTGGGACAGTGGACCAGCAACAATCAGACCGAAGAGGCCCCAGAAGCCAAACACTTTCGCATAAACAAATTACGACAATTGTTCGTAATTAACTGATCATTCAGCGCACGGGACATGGGAGCATAAGAGCATCGAAATTCCTACGACAGGTATATATAATTTCCTAAGATATTTGTCGATTTATTTGGTGAAGTTCGAAACAGTCCAAATATCTAATCACATGATTTATATAATAATTATATAATTCTATCATTTGCCAAAGAATTCTTGAATATTATATTATGGGATGCTGTACTGTGAGAACAATTTTCCTCACTGGAGTTAAAAGGGGAAGAAATCTTATTTATTTAATTTAATTTTTAAAATTTAATTTAATTTTATTAATTTATTTTTAATACAAATAATATGTTAATAAATTTTCATTTTTATTTGAGTTAAACATTTAATTTTAATATATATTCTATTATTTAATATAAATATAATTTGAATAATTTATTTTTTAATATAAACATAATTTTAATTATTATTCAACAAAAATATAATTTTATTTATATTTTATATTTTATATTTAATATAGATATAGTTTAATAATTTTTAATTACTTATTTTGTATATATGTATTTTAATTAAATATCTTTGATAATTATTTTTTATTTTTTATCATTACAATCAAATTAAAACGCATCTCTTATCATTAATTTTAATCTCACTACTACAGTAAATACTTTTACTACTATTATCATTTTTAATCTTATTAAAACTAATATCATCGTTTATCGAAATGGACTCTTAATTAACAATGTTTTGAAGATTTTGAGTCAACTATATGCAGTAATTGAGATGATCACATCATATTTAAGACAACTTTTTTGGTTTGAATAATTTGGGTTTGAAATATGAATTATTTAAATTTATATTTTAAATTAAAAATTATTTTATTTATAATTGATGAAGTTTTTAGATTTTAACAAACAATGTTAATAAAATTACATATATTTTTAATTATTATAAAAATAATAATAATAAAAATGAGACATGTGATAACTCTTAATTTATTATTAAAATTTAAATTTTTATTAATAGTACATCAAATACTAATTCTTTTAAATTTATATTTTTTTTTATGATTTTAAAATCAAAGCAATTAACTTTTAATTATTTCAATTTAATTTTTTAAATTATTCGAGTTGAACTTAAAACCTATAAAGTTGCTAACGGTCAAAATGTCTAATCACTGGTTTTCTGGTATTTTCATTAAAATATAATATTACGTATTCATTGGATGTCACTTGGACCATTTAGACAGACACATGTGACTATAATTAATTAATTAATTAATGGTTTTTTAAAGATATTAAGGAAACAAAAATCCAAGAATGATGGCATAAAGTTCATGATTTATTCAATCATAATTAAATGTTACACCTATCTTATAAATTATCTAATTAAATCAAATAAACCAACAAAAATCGATATATATATTAAATAAATTAATATAAAATTAAATTAAATTCACTTATAGCCCAAATTTTTAACATTTTTTATTGTTATACCCGTAGCATCTTGGGGCATCGGACTGACAAAAATTGGACCCGAGAGTTCTTAAGAAGCAAAGGATTTCCACCGCAAGAAACAACAATATTTGGCTTCCATAAATTTTAATTCACGTAAACATTGGATTGTGACTCGAATACTCATTTTAAATGTTCTCTAATCTTATTTTATATATACATACGTATATATTAATGCAAAAATTATCTGATTGCATCCGTTATGAAATGTCTTTCTCTTTGTAGCAATATATAGATTGTTCTCAAAGTTTTATTTTTAAAAAAAAATGCCTCAATTGGAAAAAGGTGGCTATTGCTTTATAAGTCACAGTTTATATCTTTGGCTAATCGATGTAAGATTGTTATTCATCTCACTATTAGCTCCCCCAGGCAAAGATATGGACTATGTAGGTCAATTAAGTATGTTTGCATAGTAACTTGCCGTTACTTATTTGCATGTCAAGTTTCGTGTAGGTCGAATGCGCAAGTTACTATTATGTAGGTCGAATGGGCATGTTTATGTGGTAACTTAGAGTTACTCGTTTATATACCTGAATGAGATCTTGGTTATGAGTTTATGGCTTGTCGGTTTCCACAAACGGCACTATTGCTGATGCAAAGATTATTGGATTGCACTCGTTACAAGGTATCATTATCTTTGAAGCAATGCGCAAACTGTCCTTATGATTTTCTCCTTTGAAAAAACAAATATTTTAATGGGGGAAGGGTGGCGCTTGCTTTATAAGTTAAGTCCATATATTTGACTAATCGATGTGGGATTGTTATCCTTCTCGACAATGTATATTAACTTTTAAGTATTTTTTTCCTATTCAAGGAAAAATAAATTTTGAATGAACAAGGAAAATATATGTGTTTATCGTATAATTAATTAATACTCAAATTCGCATGTATAAAGTTTTTAAAACTAATTTTGTGGGTATTTAAATAAGAGGATTATTATTGTTCAAATTAAAGGCAGGGGGTTGGGAATAGACTTGCTCAATAGTCGAGCTATCCGCTGAAGCCCGAAAGTCCGTTCGATATTTGAGAATGTTTAGATAAAAATATTAAGCTCGAAAATTGGGCTTGGACAAAAAATTAGGCCCGATTAAAAAAATGGACCGAATTTTGGTTTAACTTTGAAAGCTCGAGCCCAGCCCAACTCCACCCATTTTATTATTACATTATAAATATTTATTTTATATTTTACGTATTATGCAATTTTTGTCATATAAACAATACATATATTATAGTGTAAACATTAAAAACTAAGTTAAATTATTTATATTTATAAATTTAATAAAAGAAAATTATTAAATTAATAAAGATTAAATTTAGAAAATATATTTTTTAAAAAATAAATTATAAAAAAATATAACATGGGTGGACTTAAACGGACTTAAACTATCTATTTACAAATATAAACGGGCTTAAACAACTCAAATCCAATCCAACTCGACCCATGAGCAGGTCAAGTTGAAAAAAAATTATTCTAATTAAAAAAATGAAACATGAGATAGATTCTTAAACTCGTTTGGGAAAGTTAAAAAATTTTCATTTTTAATATATGAAATACAAAGTCTAATTATAAAAGGGAAATCAGTAAGTTAGCATAATTATATATCTAAATGGCCAAGTTTTCAATCCTATAAATCATTTGTATAAAGTTTAAAGGTCCGACTTTTAGCACCCCAAGCATTTTAGCTCAAAAACTGGTTCTCGTGTTTCTCCATTCAAATAACTTGATTCCAACTTTCCTCAAATTTTGATAAACAAGAAGGAAAAGAAATTGTAAAATAGGCGTCCAGGCAAACCAACTGATGCATTAAGAGGTAATTTTTGGGCTTGGGGCAAGTAATTGCTATAATATTGTTCAATGATTGGCTTGGGTTTGCATCTAGATTTTGTTGGCCTTTTATTTATTTATTTATTTTTTAATTTAGGTTATAGCTGGGCCTATCAACACTTGAAAACAAATCACGGGTGATTTAAAAAGGAAAAATTATTTTAATATGTTTAAAAATCATATTATTGGTTTAATTTTAAAAATCCTTTTGATATTTAGAATATGTTAAACATAAATATTAAATTTAAAATCTTAATTTAAATAACAAATAAAAAAATTTTAAAAAATAAGTAAGCTTTGACTCCAAAGTCCGAGACGAGATCTATCAAAGCTGACTCATTTTTTTATCATACATGATACAATATACTATTTTTATGAAATATGGAATAAAAAGGAAAACACTAAGGAAACCCCAACTTGAGCTTTATAAGTAATAGAAACCATATTCTCGGACTAATGAAAGTTGAAAAACTCTTTGCATTAAGAAGGGGAAAAAATAGTGTTATACCTATCCAATGCAACATATAAATTTTGCGATTTATATATTTATATTTTATTTTTATATTTTACTATATTATAATCGTATTTAAAATATTTTTTTCTTGATTTCTTTTTCCCAGTTTCTTTTTCTTTCTCATTTCTCATCTTTTTATTTTCTTATTTCGGCAACGAAGATTTGATAAAATACTCTTAACCTATGTTATTTCAGATTTTTTTTTATTTCTAAAGTATTCGTATGAATTTTCAAATATTAAAAAAAAACTAAAAATAATTGAAAATGTGCTGAATCAGGATAACATAAACTCTAATTATATTTATGAGTAAGACTTTTAACATTAGATAAGGTTTCTCCGAGGTTTGGGTTATGAAAACACCATCATTTTTCACACATGATTTGGATTTTCTATACTAAAATAGAAAAGGTTTTTAGTGGAAATTTTTTAAGATTTTTAATGGGATTTGTTATGCCAAACGCATTCGAGGAAAACGGCGTCGCAAATTATGTATGTATCATTACAAGCTACTGTGATTATTTGCATAAATTATGGATTAATTATGTAAGCATCATTCCATTTTTTTTAAATACGTGAATTGTAATAAATTAAACAATTTAATCCTTGAAATTAAAACAAAATTATTTCCTTTGCATTGTATCTGTCCACCCAATTTCGGCTCCATAATTTAAAATCATATACCCTTTGGGTAATTATTATAACGCAACATTATATTATATATATATATATATATAAAATAAATATTCCAATATCTATCACTTATGTCATAGTTGAATTTCCGATTTTCAAGAAGGAATTTTCTTTTATATGGCTGGACTCTAATGATGGTTAATCATTTGTCTTCATTAATAAAAAATAATTTTTTTAATATTATCCAATATGTTAATTACAACTATTTGGGAAAAAAATAAAATAAAATGAAGATGAAGATGATATTGAAATGCCGTTTTGGTCATTATCAAATCTTCAGATAATAAATATAATATATCCTTCATTATTTTTATATATATTGTGCAAAATGAGCAGTCATTTTATTCAATTTTTTGAAAATATTTTCCATCTATGATTAACTTATATTTGAATAAAAAATTTGATAGTAAAATTGTTTAAAAATATAAATTTTTTATTTAAAAAAATAAATAAATTTATAATGAATACATACTTAGATTTAATACTAACCATAAATTCCAATAATATTGATGTTACGTAGTTACTATATATATATATATATATATTTATTTATAATAATTATTGCTGCATCCATTATTACGTAGATTGTTTATCTCTTACTCAACCATGGACCCCAAGCTCCATCAATTCAATGCCAGAGCTGTTCTACATTCACTCACAAATATTAATAAATTTTTTCTTCTTATTCCAGGTGACAATGGAAAAAGAAAAAAAATGAATTAAAACAAATCGCACCTTGTTTTGAAAATAAAATAATTTTTTTAAAAAAAAGTTAATTAGGAAGAAGGCAATGGTATGACTGATAACAAGATTATAGGAACTGATTAAGTTGTTGCTTTTTTAAGTGGTTATGGGATTGACTGGAATTGATCAAGATATCGTTTTGAACATAGGGTTAATGCTGTTTCTTTTGCTTAACCATGGTTGATTATCTACACTGAATCATTATATTATGTTTTGAATTATTGATATAAATGACAAAGCTTACAATCATTAAGCTATTATGTTAGGCAACTATTTTACCAAAAATAAGAAAATAAAATGTTGAGCATAGATTTTAGCTACTAGTTGGTCATATAAATTGCTTGAATTGATTTTTCTTTAGATTAAAATAACAAATAAAGCTATTTATTTTTAATGCAAAATTATTTAAGCAAATATTAAAGTGATTAATTTATTTCAAAAAATAAGTTCATAAAATATACAACAAACCCATTTTTTTAATTAAACAACAATGGTAGCTCCCAAATTTAAAATTCTTTTCTACTTAGAACTTAATTACAATTTTACAGTAATGACTTTAAAATCCAAGTGGATATAATGAGAAATGTTTTTCCATCATAGCCTTCCTATATTCCCTGCACTGATTAAATTAAAATCTCTATTTATCAAATATAAATATTAAAAAAATTAATTTAATTTTTGCAGACAATTTGAAAATTGATGGTTGACATGTCGTGACTAAAAGCAGTTTTGTATTGTCAGTAAAAAAATAAAAATCCTACGAAAAAACATAAGTTTTTGTCCCATAAAAGAAAAAAAAAAACAAAGTTAATTATTAAATCGTTTAAAATAAATAAATAAAAACATGAAATCAATGATTTCTTACCAAAAGAGACAAAACAATTGCATATGCTCATGGCACATTGCGCCATTCTCGCTTTCTCTCACTTTCTCGAGAAAAAAAAAAATCCATCTCCGAGAAGTTAAAATCTGTTTTTTGGCAAATCCCAGAGACTTGTCAAATTACTCAAAAGTTATCCACGTGTCAAACGCCCCCCACCCTTTCCAAAAAAAATCCTATAAATTAATTAAGGAAAAATAATCATGTTTAACCACTAACTGACAAAAATAATAATAATTTATTAGAAAAATATTATTTTATTCATCATTAATTAAAATGACATATATATATATACTTATTTTAAAAATAAAAAAATAATTAATAAAGAAATAAAATATATAATTTTTTAATTATTTTATTAAATTAATAAATTTTACTATCGGGTATAAAAACCAACTATTGGTTAGAATTTTTTTCTTTTAAGACTTAAACAACCGACCCACTTCATCTACCTATCTCAAGAACAAATTTTCAATCCCAATCCTTTGTTTTTCTTTTCTTTTTTTTTTTCCATTTTAAAATTGGGATTGATGGTATCTTAGCAGAGAGATAGGAACAAATTAACCTTAATTAAGAAGTCGGATTCACATTTGGGGAAAAAAAAAGAGAAACAAATATGATATATTATCATAAAGTTAAATTGGAAATCAAATCATATATATAAATGAAAAGATTTCATATGTATAGATCGGATCCAGAAACAATGAAGATTACATACTTAAATAAAACTTTTGGAATCATATTGGCAGATTTGCGTGTAATTTCACTCCACTGCATACAGAAAAAAGATAATAATGAAAATAATAATAACAATAATAATGAAACCCCAGGAAAGGAAAAGCAGATATATTTCATGTACATGGGCACCTTCTTTTAGAGATAGAATCATCAAACCCAGCTTTGAAAAACGCATCAACTTCTTCACTATTAACGATCTCGAAGAACTCAAGTTCAGATAGCTTTCTTTTGCATGGAACAGATCTTTTCCTAGGTTTCCTTGGTGCTCCCGGACATGACAAAACTGCCGGGATCTTGTTTTCTTCCGAGGTTGGTGTTAAACACTCGCTACTGCTGCTGCTACTACCGTCATCTTGATTCTTATTATTTTCTTCTTGAATTACGAGTCCACTTTGGTTTGAAGATTGAATCTTTAGTTTGGGTAATTTTCTTTTGGCCAAATCTTGCAACAATTCATGATCTGTAGACATTTTCAAGGGGAAAAAAAAAAGAACTAACCTAAAACCAGAAATGAAGAGAAAAAGAAGACGTGTAAGGGAAGGTTAGAGAAAGGTTGAGACAAGGGGGGGGTGTCGGATTCTTTTTATATTATTCTCTAAAGAAACTACTGTTGAGTTTTAAAAGCTTTTTTTTCCAAGATAAAATGAGATTACAACAATAATATTTAATTTGCTCTTTTTTTTTTTTGGGTGCGTGTAATCTTACTGTTTTAGCTGGCTTTGGGTTTCAGTATTTGGTAATTCATGTATTTTATTATATTTATTTATTTTATTTTATTATAATTATATTTTAAATATTTTAAATGTATATAAATTTTAATATTTAATAATTTTAATTATATCAAATTTTAAGATATTTTTGTATTTCTATGTTTGCTTTCATAGGCTGTTTATCTCATTTTCTTTTGGCTGTTTGTTTGGTTAGCTATGGGGAGGAAGATCTTGCTTAGCTTATATACATATATATATATATAATTTTACTTTCCTAACATTTCTAGCATTATCAAAAAATCTTCAACTGTCGAATTAAAATGCAAATGTTAATACTTCATTCACTAGTTAGTACCGAGACACAAAAATGTACCGCTTATTATTACGATGCTTGAATTTTTAAATAATTTAGTGGAAGATAATATTAAAAATTACTTTTGATTTTCACCATTTATGATTTTTGAAAAATACATAAATAGTAATCGAAAATGTAAAAAAAAAAAAAAATGAATTTCAATTCAAGAAATCGTAGCTTATGAAATAAAATGAAAGTGAGGACGTCCTAGAGATATCTAAAAATTTAATTCCTTTTTACTGTTGAAGAGTAGTAAATCATATTCCAATGAGTGGAAGTTTCTAATATTTAATCCAAGGATTTAGAGTGCACAATTAAGTTAATCTATAGCTAAGATTTAATGATTTTAAATTAATTCAAAATTTTAAACAAATTATAACCATAGATTTATTTGAATGTGCATTTTGTAAGCATTAGGATTAAGCACGGACAAGTCCAGGAATAAATGAGCTTATACGTTTGTGAACTTTTTGAATTTAGTTCAAGAATTACTCAAACTCGACTCAATTATAATTGAATCGAGCGTAATTTTACGTAGCTCAAGTTATTGAAACCGAGCTTACTTTGAATATCATAATGCTAGATTCGAGTAATTCATGGGCGTATTTGAAATTTTTGTTCTTATATTATATATATGCATTTGATGTGAGATAAGGAATTCAAGATGAAATATTTTGGTGTAGGCTATTAGAAACCTGGAATTTTAGATTGGGCGAGTTGAAGATTGAGTATATCAAGAGTATATTAAGTAAAAGAAAGAATAATAATTAAGATATGATGATCACCTTCAACAGTCAAGTGATGTAATCATTGAGTCTTTTGTGATGGTAATGTATCTTTTAAGTTTGAAGAAGTTTTATAGGATGACTATAGACTTGCTTTGCTGTATGGTACGAAATATTTGCTAATGAAAAGCCACATATACAAAAGACATGGTTGTAGGTGATAAATAAAGATATGAAACCCATTAAAACTTGAAGAGAAGATGGTGGGGATATGAAGGATCGGAGGAGAAGGATTAGTATATCTGACTAAAATGTTTCTATGCATTAATTCTTGTCGCTTTGGTTTGTTTATAAATATTATTTTAATTACCCAATTACAATGTTATCTTCCCTATATTTATAAAACCCCTCATTTTTTATCAATTTAAGCTTGAATGTATAAATTTTACGTAAAATTAAACAAAATTTTTAAATATAATATATTTTAAAATTAATGAAATAAATTTAAATAATTTATTTTATATTTTACATTAAACATGAGTTAAAAAAATAAAAATTAATTAAATTTAAATTTAAATTTAAACTACTAATTACTAATTAAACTCAATTTTTTTTATACCTTTTGACTCGTTTTAACTACATCCTAGACGATGTTTGCGGCTTAAACATACTCCCGAGGTAGTTTTCACAGCAATCTAATAAAAAGGTCCTAAAATTGACACATGTCAGCTTCGCATGTAGGTAACATTTGAGATCGGACACACAGCATAAAACCCGACTTGTATTTTTCTTTTTTTTTTTTTTTTGCACTTTAGCGGATTCCAATTCTAACATGAGGAACGTAAAACTTGCGTCGAAGACAAAACTATAAAGGTGGTAACTATTCTGTCTTCCGTACTTACTCACGCTCTTTCGAGGAACGTGAAAGACACACTCCCCAACTTCCCTAATTTATTATACATTTCCGGTTCACCCCTTTTATTGAAACTTCGCATATTTCGTTTTGTTTCCTCTCCATATGTTCATATCTAG
>JBBYHO010000001.1:7606252-7617243 GCA_038382025.1 Adansonia gregorii | reverse complement strand
TTTTTTATATTAATATTTATCATTAAATTTATTAAAATAATTTTATATTACAAAAGCAATCATACAGGCCAAATTAAAGTGTAAAAATTTTTATTTAAACTTAATTTAATATAGATCAAATTGAATGAATTATTCAATCTATGAGTACATCTAGTTTGACGGTAAGATTATGCATATGATAATTTCAAATCCCAAGAAGAAGTTGAATGTGCAAAGTCTCTAATTTCTTATATCTTAATGTAATGTGTTGATTTAATGTGAAACGTTATATAATGTGTTGGTAAGATTCTATTCAAAGCCTTAATTGGATCAAGCTCAAATACAAAAGTTTTGTTCACTTAATCCGATTCAGTTGGAAAATTTATTTTATTATTTAATATATATTAAAAACATAAGTTTATATTAATATTATATATTTTTATAATTAAACTTAAATAAAAAATATTTTTACTTAAATAATAATTCAGATTAAATCAAATCAAATTAGATTGTCAAGAACTTAAATCCAATTCAATTTGAGTTGAGTTTGTTGTGTCAAACAATTCATGTAACCCGTAAACAAGTCTATCGATAATCCACTCGTAATATAATATAGATAATATCGCTTAAATTATAAAATTTTTTGAGGATTACATAAAAATATGATAGAGAAATTGATATCATCTCCTAAGCCAAAGTTGGTTGAAAGACAAGAATCTGAAAATATAATCAAAAGATTTAAATGAAAAAACCTAAAATCGGTTGATCTAATTAAACAGGTTTTGAAGTACGGCTGGGCGAAATGGATGCCCCGTTGCAACGCTGTAGCATTTAATGGAATTTACTTTCCGTTCCTAGTATCATCTCATATAAAATTATATTTATCTTTTATTACATCGCTCGGTTGGTTTAATACTCTTTAAATGGATATATTTACACATATAAACATATGATCTACCTTAATTGCCATCTGTTCTTTGCTTTAATTACTTGTTTTTCTCCCAAAATTAATTAAAAATCCATTTGTTTCGTAAGAAATGACTGTCAAAATCAACCCTAATATCATATACAATCCTCTATTGACTTTGATTTCACGAAAATATCGGATCCTAATATCTTAGACTATCCTCGGCTGACTTATAAAATGTAAATCCCAATATCTTTTTCCTTCTATTATGATATATTCAATCATTACATTTCATGTATAGCATAAGCGTCAAATTTTTAATAAATTAAAAATATTTAAATATTGAATTAAATTCAAAACATCGTTCACACAAGTATGAATATATTTGTCAAATTCAATGATTAGTTTATTAAAATATCAATTGCATGTAAAACTATTTAGTTTTAACTAATTAGCTTTTAACCGGTGTAAGTTGATCTCTCTTATTTAATTTTTTTTTCCGTAAAAGCAAAAGAAAAAAGAAATCACAAAAACATTATTTAAACGAAACTCATCCACCTCCAATTGATTAAAGAGATGCCCAGTTCTGCCTATCACAATTTGTTTTGGGGGTGTCGGTCGTTAACTCCTAACATAAACATGAGGGTGCAGACAAATAGTTCAAATCTCCGCCAATCTTGAATTTTTATTTTTTTAAATATTTGTATCTAACACCGATATCTAACGGGAATCAAAACATCGATATAAAAGCGCAACCCTCCAAGAACCCTTTAAATACATTAAAATAGACATATATATATATATATAATACTTGTATCAGATATATAGCTGTATCCGACACTTAACCAAATCGGAATAACATAAGTTCAAACACAACTAAGCCACTAAGAGTTAAACATTAAGATGTTGGTCCGATTGTTACAGAATTTGGCTGGGGTGCCACATCTGTAAAAATATTAAAGGTCTTTCTTTCTTTTGCCAATGTCTTGCCTACATACAGATTTTATCATGAACATGATCCTAATGATTCTGGATGTATAAGCAGGGATTCAGAAAATAACATTTCCCCTGCCTGCGTTTCATGTTTGTCATCCTACACGCTCAGACATAATAAAGAACATGGATGAACATCGAAATGAATCTATAAAAACTTATCACCTTGATGATGTCATTCAAAGTTCAATCTAATTCTGTTCATGAAATAACAAGTGTGTCCCATTCGTAACATTCAACTCGAATCAATATATACCCATGGAACATTGAACTAAACCAATACTGCTAAATGGCGTTTGAGTTGCAAATCTAGTTCAGTCCCTGGAATAACTAGTGACCCATCACAACATTCAACTTGAGCCGCAGATATACCTACGGAACTCTTGTAATTACCACAATCAGTACTTACTACCACGTAAGCATTTAACAGGCTAACACAACTGGAAAATACCCACACCTTTTTATTCCGTAATAAGTTTTATATTACTCTCAGAATTCTAAAACCATTACTCGGACCAGAATTTCATGAAGGCTAAGATAAAGGATTTGAAAATAGCCAAAAGGGGGTTAGTTTCGGATTCTGCAGCACCTTTTGATGTCTCTTCCCACGATTCACTGTCCATAGAAGCCAATGTAACCTTAAGGAACTCTATAATGTCCGAACCTTCAAGTAAAACTGATTTGACTTAAAAGTTTAATGAGCAAAGATTAGGGATTCTTACAGATTAATTCTGTTTAATGTTTTATTGCCTCCTTTCTTGGAGTCCACATGCTGCACATCAACTTTATTTTCAACCGGAACAGACCCCTCAAATGCTGACTCGAAAGTGCCAAGAATTTTCGGGTGGATGCCATTTGAAGCATTTGTTACCTGATGAAAGCCAAATGAGCAACGAATCAAGAAAAAAATTTGCTGTGAAATGTTTCCGATCACATTAATCAATTTGTTCAAACGAGGTGCATTTAATAAAGGAAAAAAGGTTAAGAAAAATATTCCCCACATAGACTGTGGAAGATACCATGTAGTTTAACTACAAAGGACTCGAATTTTTTATTTTTATTTTTTCATTTTGAACATGAACAATCATCAGTTTAACCTAAAACAAACCATTACCTTTCTCCAATTAACCCATTGTACTTTTTTTATTAGGGATCACAACTGCAGAAAGGCAAATAAACTATAAGCACCAAAGTGAATTTCAAAGCACTATTAGGTTCATCACTACGGTATACCTATCTACTAAGTTGCTTCGAATCTTCATTTTTCTTGAAGTATTCATGTCCAAGACACGTGTTCAATATATAACCAGAGATGGGTAAGGGGATAAGACCTTCCAAGAACCTTCCTAATACATAGAAAAACTTAAGAAAAAAATGAACATACCTGTGTCAAATACATACCCGTATTCGACACTCCTACAAGAGTCCAAGTAACATACCCTACTAAATATATGGAGTGACCTAGAAAAGATGATTAAAAATTTGCTCCCATAAGACACCAAAAATGTGCAAGAATGCATGTGTATGCATCTTAGTCATGTTAAATTATTCACAGAATCATTTTATTTTGGACAAACATGGTGTATATGTATGCATCTTGGTCGTGTTAATTATAAGCAAAATTGTTTCATATTTCAACAAGCAGTCATTTATTGAAGAGTCTAAAATCTAAACGTACATGGATGGATGGGGATTGGAGAAGAGCAAAGGGAAAAAAATGTTTTTCTCTATATTGCTCCGACTCTTAATTTTTTTTTTTTTTAAGTATCCATATTCGATACATTTTCACAAATAAGTACAGGGATATGACCCTCCAAGGACCCTCTAAATATATGGAAAAGCTTTTCCTCCATTTATTCTACCTTAATTACCTTCAGACTTCTGATCACCTTTATAAGCAAACTTATGATTAGCAAATATATAAAAGGCAAACAAATATTCAAATACTAATAGCAATAGACAAAACCTATTAATCATGCATATTAAGCAATGCTTTTTTGCTTGATGTCAGAAATAGATGTGCATGAAGGTTTTGGACAAAAGCTCACCTCTCCAACAATTGTTTGGCTTTGTTCATTTGTTTCAGATGTCAAAACATCATCATAAGAGACCTCTAATGCTGCACCATTGTGGGTGTCATGCATGGCAGTTTCCCTACCAGAGAAATCCAAGCTTTCTAACAGTGGATCCAAAATCTTTTCCCCCACTTTCTTATCCGCTAAATCAGAGTTCTTTTCCAACGACACATCCACATTGTTTTCCACTTTATTCTCATCTGTCAAAACAGAAACCTCAGAGGAGTTCATATCATCTAACTTCGAACTACCATTTTCTTGACTGGCAGTAATCTTCACATTTTCTCTTTGATCCAAATTTTCGTTTAATTTCCTTACTTCGCTAGACCTTCCATCGATGCTGTCAGTTGGTCTAGCAACAGGCGGTAATGGAAATTTCTCAACTACTATATCTGCTGTTATTTGAGTGAATTTCGATGTGGTTGCATCCAGTTCTTTTCTACTTTTATCGCTTTCCGGTGGTTCAATTACTTGCGACTCTACGATTGCTACTTTATCAGTTTCCTTTTTCACACCTACAAGATTCCCATTAATAATTTGCTCACTGTCAAACTCTTTATACTTAGATCCCAAAGAAACTCCATCAGTAACAGAAACTGATTCATCGGTTGCATCCTCCTGATGCCTAGGAACAAAAGAACTTCCATTTGATTGTATGGACAATAGAGTTCCGGGTGCAGTTGAAATTGAACCCAGTGGACTTTGTTGCAAGAACTGATCGGTGTTCTGTTCCCCTTCAGTCAACCTAGCAGGACCCAACACTCTATTTTCTTGGATTATCTCTCGCACGATCTCCCGTATTATGTAGAAAGACCCACCAACTTCCTTGTGGGTGAGGTTAAGCGATGGAAAATTTCCATTGTTTGATTTCTGATACCTGCAACAAGTTCAACAGTGGGTGAGTTAAAGAGATGGAAATTTTCTATTGTTTGATTTCCGATACCTGCAACAAGTGCGCCAAATAAATCGTACAGAAATGTAGCAACTCACTTCAGATTTTGGCTAAGGAAACAAAAAATTTTAAACTCTTTGTTGAAGACGTAAACAGCCCATAAGTTTAAAGGTTGATACGAATAGAAATAAATGAAGTGCAAATTATATTGAAATAGGTACACCAAATTAAATGCAACATTACATTATACAGGTTAGATGATCCACCATTCACCCATTTAAAGTTAGCAGTAATCAGAGTCAGTTTCTAACCAACTATTTTAATTTAATACTCAAGAGGCAGAACACAACTCGTATTTTAAGCAATCATGGGCATCCTGCAATTACTTTATTTGATACTACAAAGGGTGATAAATTCAGAAGACTTATATCGCTAAACTATCCTACCATATAAAGAATAGTTCTATTATGACTACCATGGCAGGGGTATATAGAAGAGGATTGGAATGATAAAAGATGCAACTGATCCTGGTAAAGACTAAGTTACGATGATATAACTAGATTCACCAGTAATAGCAAACAAAAGGAAAGGGGAAACATGCAAGATTACTTCTTTATAAAAGATTCAACCATTGCCTTCCTTTCCTCCTTTGAACGCCGAATCCGAGACTTCTTCCCTCCAGACTCATTGCACTTAGCTAGGGCAAATGTTTGCCCAGCCCATCCACCTTTTATAGCATGCATGAGGATAAGTAGGTTTGCCAGCTTACAGCATTACAGCCTACATGATATAGAATCAAGATCAAGATCGGAAAAGTCTAATCCACAACCACAATTGCTTTTATAGTGAAGCTCAAATTATGCAGTCCACGGAGAGTCATAGTGCAAAAGTTTCTGAATTTCAACATATTAATATCAACATAGTGCAAGTTTTTTTAATAAACTATTGTTTTTTTTTTACCCTAGTTCCAGAAAATCAAAATTTAGGCTCCACCATTACTCTCATTTTGTTATTCGCTATTTGCAGTTGGTTTCCTATAGGCTATTATATCCTGACTTGGGGTCGAGTGTCAGATATGGGCATATATCCAACATGGATATGCTCTATTTATTCTAAATTTTTCCATTTATTTGGAGGTTCATACTCGCATACCTATGTCCAAATATGTGTTGGAAACAAGTGTCGGATATGGGTACTTTAGGGAAAATGAGGAGTCTAGCAACATAGTCTACAGGAGTGCTATTTCTTAATTGATTAAAATGAACAAAAAACTAATCTCCAACAGTAATCCTAATGATACACTAAATTAACGAAAAATCATATATTTTTCTCCCCAAGAAATTCCAATTATAGATTTTTAATTCTCCAAAAATATTAGTATTGGCTTGCTTTTGGGATTTCTATTCAAAAAAAAAAAAAAAAGCGCAAATGAACCCTTACTCATCCCCGCAAAGCTAATAGCTTTGAACCTTGAAGCCAGGTTCAATTCAATTCAAATTGCCTTTTCAGCTAAAGAACCTTAAAAAAAAAAATTGAAGTTGAACCCAAAATGCACAGTTCATTTCCCAGTGTTTTAAGTTAACATGAATAAGACCCACTTCATTGCAAGCATTAGAAATTGCAAAACCAACTTCGAAAAGGGGCGCTCAAAAATGGGAGGAAAAAAAGAAAGAAAAACACTACTTCAACGAATAAACTAACTACGAAGTCCCATAAAAAAGGAATTTCCAAAAGCAAGACAAGACAAACACTCAAAAACAATAACAAAATGACCCATTTTCTAATAAGCGTTCAGGCAAACAAAAACGGCTTACGCAAAGAAACTTTAAGCTAAGACAAAGCAACTGAACCTAACAAAGATAATCAGATTTGATGGGTTAGAAATGAATTTCAAAGATCACCAAGAAAAAAAGAATAAATTAAAAAAATAAAATGAAGTGGAAATGCAAGCAGAGAAAGAGTGCTTACCCGAGGAAAGAAAGATAAGAGTCTGGGAATTTCCTTTTTCCTTTTAATTCTGTGGGGGTTTGGAAAAATGTTTTAAAACCCAACCAAAAAAAAATGTAAACAAATAAGCAGTCAGTCTATAACTGTGCCCCAATTGTCAGTAGTTCCCGTTGGGGGTTGGGGCGGCGGGGTAGACAATGATTATTTTTATTTTTACCTTTCTTTTTCCCTTGTTAGCACTGAAGATGACGATATTTTAAAATATTTTTAAAAATAGTTTATACGAATGCTTTAATTTTAAACATAAATATAAATTAAATAAAAAATTTATTTTTAATGATAAAATATAGTAATGGAATGGACGTGAGTAGGGGTCCATAGCCAGGCCTAACAGCAATCCAAAAAAATTTTAGTGGATAGGTCTTAATGTGCAATGCCCTTGAACAAGTTCGAATAAATTTTTAAGTTCGCATATAAGCCTATCCAAAAGCGGATAAAGAAGGGCCAACACCTGTACATGAATATTGCTATTGATGAGTAGTGCCTTGAACAGGTCTAGACCTGGTGAAGATATCTTGAGAGAAGTGCCTCCATGCCTACTCTAAATGAAGTTGACCTTTTGAATCCTTCCGAAAATATAAAAACATGTGGTCATATGCATTGGCAAAGAACACTCTGGTGACTGTTGCTGTTGCCGGTGCTAGTTCTATTGGAAACCAAGCGGTCAGCCTGCAGCGGCTATTTGGGTTTATAGATTTACAATGCAATGGTGGTGGACAATCTCAACTATTCCTCTGATTTTGTCATCAGAAGAGTCAAGGTGCTTGGCTCGCGAATATGGCAACAACCTTTGCTTTTCACTAACTTGAAGAAAGTTCGATGCTGTGATACAATTTGCTGAATTGAAAGCAAGCATGACGAAAGCCATTGCTGTATTATAACAACAATCTCGTTGGAGCAATCACCTTGTTGGAAGTAATCGCTGCACATAGATGCAAAAATCCCGACTGTCTACGGTTGCACCAAGAAGGTTCTAATTTTATGTACAGAGGAGCCTCCTCTGTGGCCGCAATCGATACTCATGGAAGAACCGAATCTTTCATTGAGGAGATTCCTCTAACATGTAACATGCAGATCAGGAATGGAAGATCATACTGCTACGATCCTTTAACCCTAGAGCGCATATCTTAACCGTGGAACTCCAAACAATCTCATGTCTTACATGCAGCAAGTTGCTGTATTTGAGAATGGTTATTCCACAATGGATGGAACTGGAGCAAGTGGTTACATCCATGTTGTTGGTTCAGCCGCATGTCATCTGAAATACCATCATCATCGATCATGGCCAGGGTTCACTGTAAAATCTGTAGGGTTATATCCTCACTATTAGGCATAACGCATCGTAAAAATGGACAACATGAACCAAGAATCTAAGATAAGCATCCAAACACCATTATATGTAAACAAATGGTTGTTTTAAGTTAAATTTCACCTGTAACTGACTATGAATGATAAATCTTCAATGTATTATTAGCAAAGACCCTTTTCTGTATAATTCAAGGGGATAAAACAAATGCTAAACAAGTTATTTTAGTGAAACATTTGATCTATATTACTTGAACTCAAGTGTGAATGTCAGATATGAATATATTTAATTTTTTCTGAATTTTTCTATACATTTGAAGAGTACTTGAAGAATCATAACTTCATATATATATATCCATATAGATGTCAGACACGTGTTGAAAATAGGTACTTAAAAAAAATGAAAACTCAGAGCAATATAACATTTGATTGATAGAAACAAATATAGTAGAAAACAAGCAAGTTACTTGGCACCATCTTGGAGGAGCAGTCTATATCATACATTTTCCACAGAATTGAAGTATGTGAGCTTGGCTAGTACACCAAGTAGAATGACCAAAGCATAGCAAACCTGCAAAACCAATTATTTGTACTTCGATGGTATTCCGAAATTGATTGGATCAAATCAATGCTCACATATGTACAGGTCAGAATGCATTCCATGCGTTTGGATCATCTGACTGTACGTCCCTAAAATCGAATCTATATTTGGTCTTGTTCGTTGTTCTCTTGCAAAAGGGAAGTTCCAAAATGAATCAGAATTCTCGAAGAACATGTAAAATGCAGTCGCTGATGCCAAAAGTAGTGCTAAAAGCAGCAAATAGATCTGCCATGCTGCAGACAAGAAAAAATTATTATTCTTGTATTCTTGATATTGTTCACATACATCTGAGAGAGAGCCGAAGATCAAGCAGCTAGAAGTTGTAAGCAGCTGCAGGAGCATTTAGTTTTGTTACCATCGCTCCACACTAACTAGAAGTTGTAAGCACCCTGAAATAAAGCAACAAGGAAAATCAAGCACCTGAACCCGGTATTATATATTCCAGGGTACCATCTCAACGATTAACTTGCATCTTTGATAGGTAAGTAAATTTTGGAGATAAAGCTAGTAAATCCATCGCATGGCTAGTTGATTGAATTGAATGTATGCTAAGACAATATTACGGAGGTAAAAAAAAAAAAAGAAAAAACGATGCTAAAATGCAAGCACACGCAATAAACAATAGGGACCGAACCAACTATCAAATGAAATGTTTAAATCTGGGATAAGCCCTTGATCCAATGGTGTGTGCAATATCTTTAAGTCATGGAGAATGACATGTTTAGGGTTCATAAACCCATTTTAATGATCTAGATTAAAACATATAATAACAACTATAAGCTTGTATATAAATGAATACCAACTCTAATTAATTTGATTGAGGGGTTCAAACCTTACCTACACTAACAAACATAATCATAATAATAATAATAATAATAATAATAATAATAATAACAACACTCAAATAAGAAAGAAACAGCTGAAGGATCAAAGCACCCTTATTTAATAAACTATACGTCCAACAAAATGTACGTCAATTGGATCGGTACTAACATAGGTTGAATGATTGCCACAAGTTCGTTTAGATAAGGCTAAAATTGTGATCCAGAGAGGAGATTACAGAGTGCCAGCAAAGATAATGGTGTTTATTGAATACCGAAAAAAAACCACCACAAATAATGTAAAAGAGACAGCACCTGGAGACTGGCAAAGCACAAATGATATTTATCCATCTCTTGTAATCGGGAGAATGACAACAGAAGCAGGATTTTAAATAACTTGCTTTTCGAAAAAAGCTTTTAATAATATATAGTAACTTTTGGTATCTAAACTACCAAGCGGTTACTTAAAAACAAAAAAACTTCCAAGAAGTATAAAAAACCCCATTGGAAGCATCTCTCAATCATCGCTATGGTAATAACAGCCACATCAACTTTGTTTAATGAGATCCACTCAAACTGGAAAAGGTCAAGGGACCCATGATATTTTAAGGTTGATCACACGACTATAGCAATCTAGAAACACTATTTGAAAAAACTAAACACAAGAAAACTTGCCTTGGCAATGATTAGCCAAAATAGTACTTGTTGTCACTGAAACTTACCTTTGACTAGGACAGAACTCTCGCAAAGCAATGGATGTACCCAGGTGTAGCCTCTTGCTCCAATGGCTGATTCCATTTTCATTACCTCAACCACACAGATGTCTCCGCCTTTGCTTCCCCTACAATGAAAACCATTGAGCATATTTATCAAAAGAACATATACTTTGGAAAGTACAATAAATGTAATTAATTACAAACTGTTTGGCATGTCTAAATCCTAACTATTCAACCCTTCCCTCTGTCTCCAACTCTTCATTCCTTTTCATCAGTCCCCACTCCATTGTCTTCATGAGAACCCAGACAAGTTGAACAAACATGCAGATAACATGTAATTGAGTAGTGACACACATTTGCAAGTGCATGTCCCACTGCACAATAGCAAGGGGGGGTAAGCCCAAAGGGCCATGCTTTCCCAATATTCCCTATTAGTAAAGTAATAACAATAACCATAGAAATAGAGCTCTTACATGTATAAAGCTGTTTCCAGCATTGAATTCTACAGTGACAAAAACATAGCTCGTGAATAGATTTGAAAATTAATACTATCGGAATTTGACATTATCAAACAGGCAAAACAAATAAGAACCAAACCGAAAGCAATGTTGTGCATTTTGTTAATTTCCAACATGAACCTTTGATGATAGAAAGCAGAAATCCAAAAGGCAAAGCTAAAAGCTTACATAGCAAGG
>JBBYHO010000001.1:7591269-7601298 GCA_038382025.1 Adansonia gregorii | reverse complement strand
ATTTGATAATTTATATATCTATATATTTATATATTTTATATATTATAATTATTTTTAAAATATTATATATTTATATAAATTTTAATATTTTAATAATTTATGTTATATAAAATTTTAATAATTTTATGTATTTATATTTTAATTAAAATTTTTTATATTATATTATATTTTATTTAAAATTTTAATTATTTTTTTGTGTGATATTATGATACAATGGCCAAAATTACTAGCATTGAAACTAGCCACCGCACAAACATCATGAAATCCCCACATGTCTTAATCCACAACATCCATCTCATTTTAACTTGAGAAAAAAATATTGGTGAACACATGTTAAATTTTATATTTTTATATTATAATCGTATTTAAAAATTTATATATTTATATAAATATTAATATTTTAATAATTTTTATTATATAAATTTTGATATATTTATATATTCATATCATATTTTTATAATTATGTTTATATTATTTTTTATATTATGTCTTATTTTATATCGTATTTTAATTTTTTTATATTATATCAAATATTTAAAGTCTACCCTTAAATCGACAACCTTCGGTTTCCATCTACAACTCAAAAACCTTTTTATTCCACTGTTTCGGGGTTCTGATTTTTGGGTTTTTTTTATAATTGATTCTATTGAAGCAGAAGGGCTTTTTGTAATTTTTGTTGAATTGCAGTTGCAGTGTTTGTTTATTGTTATATAATATGTTTCGATTGAATTTACTTGACCGATCCATTAAAAAATCTCTCATCACCCAAGTTATTACCTGACTTGACCAATCCCATTTAGAATCTCCCATTATCTATCTAAGTCATTGCCTAACTCTTGCACGTAACCGGTGATTTATATATTTTATTAAACTCTTCGCTTTATAAGTTAGTTTTTGAGTTCGTCTTTAAGTTAAACTTGATATCAAAACCAAGTTGCTTCTCCATTCTACTGGATTGCCTACTCTACGCTTAGTTCATCCAGTATTTGTCGAAAGAGTGTTAGAAGTCTCACATGCTTACCTTTTGTATCTGAGTGCAACTTGTATACCTTATTAGACTGCCCATCTTACAAGCTAATTTTTGAGATTGAATTTAAGTTTCTTTAACTAATTTGATCCAATTTTTTCAATCATGATTTAAAATATTGTCATTAATACAAAAAGTAAACTAAGAACGTGAAATTATCCCAACGATTCTAGATTCAAATCCTCACTCTGTATATACCAAAAGAACAAGGAAAACGAGAATCATCATTAAACTCATAGCCTAATTCAATTACTTTGTGAAGCCATAATGGCATCTACCAAGTCTAGCTTAAATTTTAATACCTGCAACATTTTTCCTATCTTCAAGTTACATTCTTGTTTGAACCAAAAAAAAAAAAAGAATAGAGAACCATCAATCATATCTAGATTTATCAATTTTAGACACGACATGAAAAAATGATACAACATGTCATATACTAAAATCTATATAAGATGAATTATTAACGTGTAAAAAATTATATAAAATATAAAACACGATTATAATACAAAAAAATTACAAACATGACACGAATATAAATTGTTAAGTATGTTTGTGTGAGCTATATGGCTCCAACTCTTTATTTTTCTTAAAACATATCAATGTCCAACACCTGTGTCTAACGTATATTTAAACATGAGTAATGAGAATGAGACCCTAAAAGGATATTTTAAATATATGAAAAAATTTTAAAAAATTAAACATACATGTATCAAACACATACAGATATCTAATAATCACCCAAATATAAGTAACAATAGTATGAGGGTGCCCAGCAAAATAGTATTTACTAAATACCAAGAATCTAAGACAAAGTACTCCAATCAGCAATGCATCATGAAAGTGGAATATATGAAAGCTACGTTGTTACGACGCTTCATTTTTTTTTTTGAAGAATTCATCTCTAACGATAGTGTCCGATGCATATTTAAATATGTGCATAGGAAAAACCCTCCAAAGATCCTTCAAATACATAGAAAAATTTAACATACCCATGTTGACACATATCCATATTCAAGATTCACACCCAAATCTAAGTACCACAGTATTGGAGTGCTGTGCAAAATAGTATTTTACTGATTACCAAGAATCTTAAGACAAAGTATTCAAACATCATTATCGACAAAGGAATAATGTTCAAGTTCAAATTTCATCTTAAAGATTGCAACTGGCTGTAAATGTGACAAATCTGCAAAGTATTATTATCAAAGACCAAATTTTCTGTATAATTTCAAGGGAATTCAAACAAATTCTAGACAAGTTACATTTATTGTGTTTCTTCATGAAATTGAAGTATGTGAGAGCTCCCTAGTACATCATGTAGAATGGCTAATACCGATTATTTTGTTTTTCCAATAGCATTTCGAAATTCGATTAGATCAAATAAATGCTCAAATATCTAAAGGTCCGAATGCATCGTCCGACTGAGTATCCCCTAAAAACGGATCGATCCTTGGTCTTGCTTGCTGTTCTCTAGCGAGAGGGAAGTTCCAAAACGAATCGGATTTCTGAAAGAAAATGTAAAATGCAACTGCGGATGCCAAAAATAGTCCTACAAGCAGCAAGTAAATCTGCCACTCTGCGCACGAAGATAAGATGATCGTTTTCTTATCCAAGACATTGGTTCACATGCATCTGTGAGAGAGAGAGTGAGAGAGGAATACCTTTCCAGTCTGCAGGAACATTTAATTTTGTTACCATGGCTCCCCACTGACTAGAAGTTGTAAGCACAACCCTACAACGAAGCAACAATAAGGCAGATCAAGCAGCTGAACCTGGTATTATATATTGTACGGATATGTGTCTGACATTGGTAGACTCAAATTTTTTCATATTTTCCATATGTTTGGAGGATCATACCCCCATAATCACGTCTAAATATGTGATAGATACAGTTACCTTAGGAAAAATAAAGAATCCGGGTAACATCTCGGAGATGTAACTCTACAAATCTTAGATAAGTCAATTGTGAAATTTTGTATAATCTAAACCCTTGGCCCAGTAAAGCATGCAGCATGTTTAGGGTTCATACATCCATTTTAATGATTTACGCTAAAATGTATGATAACAACAAGCTTGTATATAGATGAATATTAACTCCAATTAATTTGATCGATGGCTTTAAAACAGAACTAACACTAATATTTTTATTCCCAAAAAGAACCCCTAAAACTATCACCCCCTCATTTAATAAAATATACTACTTCCAGCAAATAATATGCCGATTGCTAGGTTGAAAGACTGCCACAAGTTCATTTACGTAAGGTAAAAATTGTAATCCAAAGAGGAGATTCTTTGTTACTTAGACTCAGGGGCAAGTGTTACATAAAAGTATGTGCCCAACATATGTAAACTTAATTTTTTCAACGTTCTTATATATTTGGAGGATCGTACACCCATACCCATGTCCAAATATGTTTTGTACATGAGCGTCGAGCACAAGTACTTGAGGGAAAATAGAGTCGGAGTAACATAGTTAGGGAGTGCTGGCAAAGACCCAAAAAACCCCGCAATAATCTGAAAGAGACATCATCTAGTGACTGGCGAAGCACAATTGATATTTACCGTTCATGTAGTCAACATAATGACAACCAATGCGGGATTAAACTTAATCGTATTTCAGAAAGTCCATGTAAGCATGTTGTCGGACAAAGTAAAAACAACATAAGAAGATAAGCTTTTATATAAAATATAGTAACTTTCTACATATGCAGCTGATTCAAAAAAAAAAAAAAAATCATAGATCTGCTTAATCTGGAATGGTCAAGGGATTCATGATCTTCTAAGACCTATGTTAGACATACTCTTCATTTTCCTTGAAGTAAAGTGCCCGAGACATATTCGGACTTTGGTATAAGGGCATGATCCTTAAATATATGAAAAAAAAAAACTTAGAAAAAATTAAGCATACCTGTATCGAGCATATATCTATATCCAGTAGACCCGAGTCTAGATAACATAGTTTAAGACATGACTACAGCAATCTAGAAACGCTATTGCCAAAAACGAAATACCTGAATATTTGCCTTGGCAATGATTAGCCAAAAATACTACTCGTTTCACCGAACCTTACCTTTGACTAGGACAGAACTCTAGTGATGCAATTGATGCACCCAGGTGTAGCCTCTTGCTCCAATGGCTGATCTCCATTTTCTTTACTTCAACCACACAGATGTCTCCATCTTTGCTTCCCCTACGATGAAAACAATCCAGCAAATTTGTCAAATGAACATTTACATTGAAGTATATTATAAATGCAATCAATTCTACAAAATTTCCCAAGCACCATAATCTGTGCTTGGTATGTATAAATCCTGATTTCTCTATTCTTCCTTCTTGTTTCCATCTCTTTTCTTTTTCCTTTTCATCTGACCTTACTCCATTCTCCTCTTGAGGACCCAGACAAGTTAAACATTTACGTATGACATGTATATCGATTATTGACACACATTTTCACACACGCTGCTAAGTTACTCAGACTTAGTTGTAGTAGGGGACATGGGTACGTGTCCAACAAGGTTATGTTCAAAATTTTCGAAGTTTTTCTATATATGTGGATGGTCATAATCCCATACCCGTATCCAAATATGCATCCGATATAGGTGTCGAATACAGATACTTCAAGAAAAATGAACAGTCGCGGCAACATAGACACTTTCTGTAGGTGTCGGATACAGGTACTTCAAGAAAAATGAATAGTTGCAGCAACATAGACACACTTTCTGCTACAATATAACCATGGAAATAAAGATCTTGAATATAAAGTCATTGCAAAAGCAAATACGAAGTTCTACAATGACAAAAACATAACTTGGGGAATAGATTTTAGAGTTAATACTATTGGAATTTGACTTTTAAAAGAGGCAAACCAAATTAAACCAAACCAAACCAAACCAAAAGCAACAACGATTCATTTTGCTAATTTGCAACATGAAACCTGACAGTACAAAGAGGAAACCCAAAAGGCAATGCTGAGGGCTTACAGAGCAAGATATTTTCCATCCAGGCTAATAGACATAATAGAAGCAGGCTTTCTGAGTAACCTCTTATGCCCAATTTTATTCCATGTGCTTATGTCATAAACTGTGGTAACTGGTTTATCACCTGTCAAATTATGGCAGCACAGTTTCATAAAAGTCATTTAATAACAGAAAGTAAATTGTTTACTTCAAACAAAAGCATGCATACCCTTTTGAACAGTACAAAACAAAAATGGTTTTGTCCCATCCTTGGAGAACCGGCATAATTCAATCTTTTCATCCTACAAAACAGACATACCAAAAAATTGTCGGAAGGAGAACATTAGCACACAACACCAAAATCTTTGGTTAAAGAAATGGTACCGGTTTGCGAGCTAAAGTCGTCAAAGGAACACCATCATCTGTCTTCCATATTTTTGCCGAACCATCAGTTGATGTTGAAGCTAAGAACTCCGAATCTAGGCTAGAGTACAAAAAACAAACCAGGCAAAATGCAAAAGTTAGGTTGGAACCAAAAACCATCAAAAGAAACCAAATTCAGTTTAACCAACTTTAGAAAACATATTTATGATTCAATTTTTTACCAAAGGCCATTGATTTGCAAAAAGATTTTTCAACCCCATTTCATTCGTCATTAGAAATTTTTATTGGGCAATGAGACTTGTAAAAGCATATATTATGGTCAATAACATTTATGGAGAGTTACCAGACTATCAAAATTTTTAAAAGGGAATAACAACTAAATAATTTAACTTTGTATAAAAAAAAGTTAAGGTTAAAAAAGGTCCTCCGTATGATTACATACAAATAGGCTCATTTTTACCTAAAATCCATATCCCGAATGGAGTTATGTGCTCTTACTTCATCTACAATGATGCGCACGCTTGGCCATTCCAAGATTCTAAGATGCCCATCCTATTGTTGATCAAGATAGAAGTTATTAATATGAAAAAGAGAACAAGTTTTGATCAAATTCCAGGTGACTGCTTACCACCCCACCAGTGGCAAATCTAGAACCATCAACACTGAAAGCTAGGCATTTCTGTGGACCAGCATCTTGCAGAGGAGGTACTTGTTTGGCGAGCAGCTTTAAATTTGTTTCCTGGCCGTACAACTCAAACAACCTGCTCATACAAGAAATATCCCATTCTATAAGAACACCTTGCCCAAGGATTGTGGGTAATGGCTAACATAAAGTAATTGCTCGCCGTAATAAACATCAATCAGAAAATGTAGAAATTTCCCCTTCTGTCACAGGCCATAATGCATAATATCGTGTCTACTAACATTTAATAAATAGATAATAGCCCCCTGCAATAAATGACCATACAAGAGTGGAAGAAAAAGAGAGTATGAACAAACAAATAGATAAAGGAACATTAGATGGTAAGAACAAAAGTTGCACAAACAGATGACCATGAGCCAATTACTTTTCCAAGTGATCATGGAGGTTTAGAGGGATATTTCTCTGGTGCAAAGGGGTTGAGACGGGGTGATCCCCTTCTATGTTACTCGGATTTGAGTGTGAGTGTCGGATATGGCTATATGTCCGACACAAATATGTTCAATTTTTTCTAAGTTTTTCTACGTATTTGGAAGGTCTTTAAAGGGTCATACCCCCATGCCCATGTCGACGCATGTGTCGAACAGGTTACTTCAAGAAAAATGAAAAGTTAGAGCACTATAGATCCCCTTTCTCCCTATCTCTTTGTCTGGGCCATCAATGTGTATTGATTCTGCTAAAAAAATAGATCTTTTCTTATCATCCCCATTTTACTGAAGTGCCAATAACTCACCTTTGTCATGCAGATGATCTTATGATTTTACCAAGGGAGATATAAATTTTATTATTATTATCAACTCTCCAAACATATGACAAGGCTTCAAATGAATACGGCCGAGAGCAAGTTGTTTGGTGCAATGATTCCATATAAGGATATGAAAACTGTTCAACAAGCTATTTAAAATTGGATCTTTACTGGTCAGATACCTAGGTTACCTCACTAAATGCAGACTAACTGGAAAAGATTGCAGCAGATTGATCCTGAAACTTATGTGCAGAGTTAACATCTCTGGGCTTACAGAAATTTTGACAAGCTGGCCAACTCAAACAGATCAATTCAGTCTGCTTTGGTCCACAGAACTATCTTACAAAAGCTATTGATAACTTGCAATATATATGCACAAAATAGTGCATAAATTCATAACTTTGAGAGGGAGAAAAAGCATGGAAGGGATGAAAACCGCAAAAAAGCACGGACAAGAAAAAAATGTTTTTAAGATATGCTTGGTATCTCTTACTATTTTCATCAAAGAAGTCATAAGTAGACAAACATATGTAATGCTTAAAGTTCAGTAGGCTTCAGCACAAGTTGAGGGGGCATGTCTAACCCACATAAACACAATCCTGCAGGTCTATGTTATTTGGACTTGAGAGCGAGCATCGGTTATGAGTATGTATCTAACACGGGTATCTTCAATTTTTCTAAGTTTTTCCACATATTTGAAGGGTCATATCCCCATCCCATGTCCGGATATGAATAAAATACTGAATATGGGAATCAGACATGGCTACTTCAAGAAAAATTAAGAATTGAAGCAACATAGTTGCAAGCACATTCCATCCAGAAGTAAAGCTTAGAAAAGCCTCTCTAACTGTGGGATGGTACCACTTTGGTTAGACAGAAATGGTCCAATAGTTTTGTTTTTCTTGGTTGGTGGCAAGAGGGGTGGTAAACTACCAATATAATTTGAGAACTTCGACATCTGTTTTTTTGGTTGCTTCTGTACTGGGCTTAGAAACCTAAAGATAATGCATTACGGAAACAATATATAATGGACTTAGCAGAGCTCGTGAATTGACATCTCGGACCAATCTGGCAAATTTGCATTGAGAACCCATTGTTCTTCTGGATTCCAGATATTCCAAACCAATAATAAGCATAGCATAAAAGTTAGTATGCAAATAGCACAAACGAGGGCAAGCTTCAAGAACTGAATATTGTTGATTAAAAAATCATTCCTCAAATACAAGCAGGCAAGAATGAATCCACCAACAGAGAGTCTGACATGCAGACATCATTCTTAGAAGAGACCAATAGCAAATATTAACCAAGCAAGAGAAACCATTTCTAGTGTATTTTTGAAATGCAAAAAGCACCCACAAGAAAAGCAAGTGTTCAACTCTCGTTCTCCCACCCAACACTCTCCAATTAAAATGAGAAAATATCCCATTTTTCCATCCAACTGGTCCAAAGCCAAATGAAAGAAAAAAGAAACCTTTTGTAAGCTATATGATTACAATCCTCAATATCAAAATATCTTAAGCACCCTCACATTTCTCCTATGTTACTCGGATCGGATACGAATATGTGTTTGACACGGTTACCAAAGCCAAATGAAAGAAAAAAAGAAATCTTTTGCAGGCTATATGATTACCATCCTCAAGATCAAAATATCTCCAGCACCCTCACATTTATGTTACTTGGACTTGTGTATGAATGTTGGATACAGGTTTGGTTCTAACACAGTTATGTTCAATTTTTTCTAAGTTTTTTCCATGTATTTGGAGGGTTGTATCCCTATGCCCAGGTCCAGAAATATGTAGGATATTGGTGTAGGACACAAGTACTTCAAGAAAAATGAAGAGTCCAAACAACATAGTATTTCTGAATGGCCTTACTATACTATTAAAAGAAAGGACAGAAATGCAGAGCAGATGTTCCCCGAAACTAAACAATGACACAACATACAATTGAAACCAACTCATTCCCTGAAACTAAACAAAAATACAACATAAAAAGAAACTAACTAGTCACAGATTTAATCAGAAAAAATTCTCACCATGCTATTTCAAAGCATCCAACTTGGTCCACATTAGACTTGTTTTCAACCCCGAAAACAGATTAAACTTCTTATAAATTCAATAAAACGACAGCCTAATGTGGATCACGAAGCATTTCATAGCAATATTACTCAAACAAAATTGAATAGTCAACATTTCCAAGCTATGGCAATAAACAGATAACAAAATCAGAAAAATAAAATTGAAAACAAAAAAAAAAAAAAAGAACTCACTTGCAACCTCCCTTAGTGGTAGAGCAAACAAAATCATCTCCATTTGGGTGCACTGCAATGGTTATTGGATCACCATCACTTTCTTCAAGCTCATGCCTGGCCTAATATAACAAATTAAATTACATAAATATAAATTCCCCAAAAAAGAACCCCATAGAGTGACAGTTACTGTCGTTATAGAAAAAAATTATTAAAATAATCCTAGCAATCAAGCTCGGTTAAGCAAATTTTCTTGTTTAATGAGAAAACAAGAAAGAAAAAAAAACCCATGAAATTTGCTTATTTAACTAAAATAATTTAATTAAAACAACAATTTTCCCCTCGAAAATGGAGGAAAAATCCCAAATATCATTTAAAAAAAGAACAAATATTTCCTCAAAAACGACAACCTCGTTCCATAAAAACATCGAAATCCCCCTTTTTTTTTGCGTTCCACTTTCCCAAAACCAAAAGTTTAAAGAAGGAAAAAAAAACGCAATAAACAACATCAAATATGTCGTTTCTCAACGCCCAGCATTTCTGTTAAGGAAGCTTACCAATGGAGATGAAGAGAGAGAAGCGGTCTTAGGATCAAAAGAGAAAATCTCGATGACAGAAGACGACGACGACGACGTCGAAGAAGAAGAGCTGGGTCGGATCATGGACAGACCCAACACAACCAAATTGACATTTTCGGGTCGCCGGATCCATGAGCCGCACGTGACGGACCTACCTGCTGCTGCTCCTTCCATTGATGACGATGAAAGATTGTTAACACCAAAGTCAAGGACAGAAAAACTATTTTTTTTTTCTTTTTTTGGGTTTTCGAAGCTTTAGCTTTGAGCACTCTGAAGGATATTTTTATAAGCACATACACACAACTGAATAATAAAAATGAAAAATATCTGAAAAAAAGGTAAAGTATATCAACAAAATGTACAACGTAATAATGCGGGTCTGGTTTTTGGA
>JBBYHO010000001.1:7568730-7588038 GCA_038382025.1 Adansonia gregorii | reverse complement strand
ATAATAATAATAATAATAATAATAATATGGATTAGTTGAACTTAGTCACTAATCTTATTAAAAGATTTAGATTAACAATTGTTTTATGGAAAGTTAATAATTGTTTTATTTATTTTATTTATTTTCCTTTTTTTCATTTTATTTCAATTAAAAATATATTCTCAAATGTAATTAAAATATTTAGCAAAATCTTAAATGAAAATTGCTTCAAAATTACAATATAGAATACCCTAAACTAAGATATAAATTAAACAAGTTGATTTTTTCCTTTTAGATTAGGAACAATTTTATTCATTACTTGCTTAAAAAATTTCAAATTAATGGGAGCATAAGAACATTTAGTTGGTAATAATGAAGTACTTAAAGCAATATATTTTTCTTCTTTCTCCTTATTATTTTTCATTTTTATGTAAAATAAATTATTATATCTAAAAATTGTAAATAAATGAAATTTTTCATAAAAGGTTATATTTAAATCCTTATCATTAAAATATTAGCTTTGAAATTTCCCTAATTTAACCTAAAATTTTAAAAGAAAAATAAATATAAAATAGGAAAAACATTGCAATTCCTTCCTTCAAAAATTGAGTAAATCACAATCCCTTCCTTAATCAAATTCCACCAATTTTAGATCAATTCGATTTAATTTATTTTTTAATTTAAAAAAATACTTATTTGATATTATAAAATAATTAAAATTAAATTAAATATATTTATTTATTATTTAAATTGAATCAAATTAAATTAAATAAATTTTAAGTCAAATTAAACATTATTATTCGAATCGATGAGAAATGCAGAGAAAGAGAATGGTTTGAATCATTGAATGCCATATGCGAACAACCCCTTTAACCTTCCGTCAAATTCCCAATTCCATCTCTTTTTTAATCAAATAAAAAAAAAATTCCCCACCCAATTCTTGCACTTTTTCTAGGGTTTTGAAATTCCCTAAAAGCTGATATCAACCCCTTGTCATTTCTCTCAGTTTCAATTTTTATTTTTCCCTTTTATATATATATTATATATATTTTAAATTACACTTCCAAAAAAAAAAAAAATTTCATAGAAAATACGCGCAGGAAAAGAATAAATTTCACTTTTTCCTCAGTATATAAGGAAGATCCAATCCAACTCAATAAAAAAAGAATTCTTTTTTTTTTTTCTCTTTGACTGGAACCAAAAATAGAAAAAGAAAGATTCTCCCAAGAGTTGTTATTATTATGTAAAAGCGAAAGTTTGGGGAAATTTTTGGGAGAGAAGTATTGGCAATGGAGAAGGATTTTGATTCAAAGCTTAGGATTCAGGGAACCGATGATAGTAATAACAATAATAATTCTTCTAATGGTGGTGCTTCCAATAATGTTCAGAGATCTAAAAGCTTTGCATTTAGAGCTCCTCAGGAGAATTTCAGTATCCAGGATTTCGAATTGGGCAAGATCTATGGTGTTGGTTCTTACTCAAAGGTTAGTTATTTATTTATTTATTTTATTTTAATATTTTGTTACTTGAGTTAGATGCTGGTCACTGCACTTATCGATGGATCAGACACTGCTCTTGGTTATATTTTTTACTTTTCGAATCTGGGTTTGCCTTTTTTTTTTGTTTTATGTTTGATTACTTACTATGCATGTTTTAGCTTTATGAATTTGATGGGCAATGATGATTTTTTATGAATTGTGTATTTTTGTTGATGAATTTAGCTATTTCTGTGAATTTTTGTGGGTTTTTAATGGTAATATAAGATATTTGAATGAAAGGAAATCAATTTGGATAGTTTTTAGAAATTTAACGCAAGGAAAAGAACATAAAATATTGTTGGATAACTATGTTTTATTCAGTTTCTGTTTTCTATAAGATGAATACTATTTATCTTTGAAGACGTATGATATTTGGCCTATGCTTGGTAAGAGGATGGAAGGAAAATCTTTTAGGGTCTAATGGGAGAAACATAACTACCCTTGGATTGTTGACTTATTTTCTATCCGTCCTTTTATCGTCATTCGTCATAACTAGTAAAGTGGTAAGGATTCAACTTGCACATAAGTTCAGTGGGGATTTGAACCTCTGCCTTCCAGGCTGCTTTTCCCTTTTACTGCTTGATCAAGTCCTTATTGGTTGCTCTCTTTTTGTTTTATTTCTTATAGATAATGACGTGAATATAGTGGTATCAAATATCTATTTGGTTCGTCTTTTTGCTGTTCATCTTCTTTTTCCTTCTGCTATATCGTTTTTCCACCGTCCCAGAATGTAAATCACTTATTAACAAATATTTTTTGATTGATACTTCTGTTAGAAATTTCTGCTTTGAGTTTTTTTTTTTTAATAATCTGAGGCTAAAAACGACTTCTTTCCTTATTTTGAGCTGTTCAGTCGTGTCATAGACATTAAAGGTACAAATGAAGGAGTTTCTGATATGTTTGGTGATGGCTTAGAGCGTAAATTAATCTAAATACTGGATAAGAGCAGGAGAGGCAGAAACTGCCTGTATGGTTAAGATGGAGAACAGAGGATTCAAACTGGACAAGTTTATCTATTTATTTTTCATGCTACTCCTTTGTAATAATTACATGAAATTATGTTTCCAAGCAAACAAAATTTGTATAGTTGTGATGGCTGCATGATATGTTGGTTGAGAATATATCTGTTCATTGACATCGTAGATAAATAAAAATCCTTTCTTTTAGTTAATAATTATAAATGGTTGATTAATCTGAAGACATGGGATTTATTTATTATTATTATCATCATTTTTGGTTGTAGTTATGTTTTTGAATTTATATGGTAATTATTTATTGAATTATTTGTTTAGTATACGTTCACTTTCCATTTTCACTCACCATTTTTCATTTGAGCTTCTTATTCGCATTGGTATTGTTCTAAATATCATATTAATGTTGTCATCAGGTTGTGAGGGCAAAGAAGAAGGATACTGGAATGGTGTATGCTTTGAAGATTATGGACAAAAAGTTCATTACCAAGGAAAATAAAACAGCTTATGTAAAGCTGGAACGAATTGTGCTTGATCAACTGGACCATCCTGGTGTTGTGCGGCTCTATTTTACATTTCAAGATACTTTTTCATTGTGTAGGTATTTTTGGTTGTATCTTCCATTAGTATCATGTGCATACATTTTTAGTCAGCTTTTACAACAACTTTTCTTCTTTGATTCTCTTCCATCAGTTACATCTTGCCAATTCATTCAGTCTGCTTTGTTGTTTGACTTTTTTTTCGCTTATATTTGAAGACATGGCACTTGAATCCTGTGAAGGTGGAGAACTTTTTGACCAGATAACAAGAGTAAGTTACTCTTGGCCTGTGATCCTATATGGTTATGGAAAATCCACACACAAAAGAGTGTGTGCCTTGTGTCATCTTTTTTCTGGAGCATATGATTGAGTTGTTTGAGATTGAATTATTTGCTCTGTAAATTATTATTGAATCTGGTGAATGTTACTTTCAATTGTATATATTTGTTTCCTACTTTTTCATCAAATTAATAATAAATCTGGGATAGTCATGTATACTTCTTTATCTATGATCATCAGTTTCTACTCAAATACCACTTTTGAAGCTTTTTAAAATTCATTGCACAATCTTGCCTAACCCTTCTATCCCCTAGTCACTGTGTTGAATGCCAGAATATTTTTGAACTCAAACTTTTGTTCTGATTTCACTTAGTCCTATTTCTGCTGGTTTATTCATCGTTCAGTATCAACCATCAGCTAATTTTTTGTTCAGAAAGGTCGTTTATCAGAGGATGAAGCTCGCTTCTATGCTGCAGAAGTTGTAGATGCTCTTGAATACATACACAACATGGGATTGATACATAGAGATATTAAGGTATTTTCCCAGCATGCATGTTCTGTTACATTAACACTTGAAAATGCTAATGTTTGTTGTTACATGGCAGCCGGAGAACTTGCTTCTTACTACAGATGGGCATATTAAGATTGCCGACTTTGGCAGCGTAAAGCCCATGCAGGATAGCCGAATTACAGTCCTTCCTAATGCATCCTCAGGTAAAATCACGATGTTATCATATCGAACTCCCTCCTCCCTTCCCTCCCCATGTTCAAGACTAAGTTTATCCTTTCCAGATGATAAGGCATGCACATTTGTGGGGACGGCTGCATATGTTCCTCCTGAAGTTCTAAACTCTTCTCCAGCAACTTTTGGGTAAGAGAAATTCAATCTCGTAATGAATTTGTCTTACAATATGGATTAAAATTGCGAAACTTGGAATCAACTATTAAGCTTGCTACAACTAATTGTAAATTTTTTTCTTTGATGCTGTTCTTCCCCTTACCCCCTCTTCCACCTCTTTTTTTTTTCCCTACCACTTGGTTTCCTAAATAATTCAGGTGTAAGAACTTGTGATTTGGCTTAGTTGTTGTCCTTGATCTTGTTCATGTTGTTTATAGGATAACCGGTTTGTTCTTTTGAACATATTAAAACAGAAATGACCTCTGGGCACTTGGCTGCACCTTGTACCAAATGCTTTCAGGGACTTCTCCTTTTAAAGATGCGAGTGAATGGCTAATATTTCAAAGAATCGTAGCCAGAGATATAAAATTTCCGAATTATTTTTCTGAAGAAGCCAAAGACCTTATTGATCGCTTATTGGTAAGCTATAATTTTCTGCATGTTGGATTTGGTATCTATTCCGTAAACTTGTATATTTAAGATTTTTTGAAGTTGTTCTTGTTCTCTATTTCTATTGTTAGATGCATATCATATTTGTTTCTAGAGCTGGTAATATTAGACAGAACATGAACACGACACAGATGTATTATTTGCTACAACGCTAATCTCGTGGTGCCTCCCACCTCTCTGAAACTAATGTGGGCTTCTCTTAGTTCTTTTTTGGACTTTTGGATGTATCATCTCTTAGACTTTGTTCTCGTTTTTTTCCTTCATGTGCTATCTTATATATTTCCTGCAAACTAAGGCTTTCCCCTTATTTTTTGGAGTAATATCTTAACTTATTAGGAAATATGCAAAAAGAATATAATCTTATGCATGGTTAAAAATGATGTACTCTCTTTCTTCATTTTGAATGTTGCAAACGATTATGGAGTATTGTTTTCCCACTTTCCTAATAAGAAACAATTATGTTTTTGTTTATATAACTTTTACATGAAATTTTATAACTGTTTTATTTATTTTAAGGGATGTTATAATTGGAGACTTTGTTTGTTGTTCTTTTGTAGTATTTCTATCGACAGTTCATGTGAAAGTTTCTTGTAGATTGCTTCTACATTTTAAGGTTCTTTATTTATTCATTTTGAAGTATAATATAATAAAAGAAATAGGCCTATAGTAATGCTCATAGTAAGGTGGCAGGGGAAATGGCGAATCCTAATGCAGAAATTATTCATGAACTGTTTCATTTCTCTCCATTTTTTAATGCTAGTTTGAATATTGATCCTTCTTGTCTCTTGTCCCTTTGCATTCATCCTTTTTGAGTTACTTCCTCTTTTGTTCTTCTCCCCTATCTCTATTCCCGACCTCCCCTCCCCTCTTTAAAATGAGCCATCATGATAGAAATTCCTAGGCTGTAATCTCGACGTGCAAGCACAAATTATTTTTCTTGTAATTTCTCTTTGACACAGGACTAGAGTCTATGTTATTTGGAGACGAATGTGAGTGTTGGATGCCGGTATGCGTTCAACATGGGTATTTTTTAATTTTTTTTTCTAAGTTTTCCATGTATTTGGAAGGTCCTTAAAGGGTCATATCCCCATACCTATGTCTTAAAATGTGTCTGACACGGGTATGCTAAGAAAAATGAAGTGTTGGAGCAACATAGGTTAGAGTTGTGCACATCCAACATTATTACTTTTGCCTTCTTTAGGTTCAGGTTATCCTATGTCATGTTTGATCTTAACTCTGAGGAAAAAGTTGTAGCCTTAGAATTATAATGCAACTGTGGTGCAGGATCTAGATCCCACTAGACGACCAGGTGCCGGACCTGATGGTTATGCTGTGCTCAAGATGCATCCCTTCTTTAGGGGAGTTGACTGGAGTAGTTTAAGAGCACAAACCCCTCCAAAGCTTGCTTTAGAGACTGGGGTATGGTGGCAGCATGCTTTCAATCATTGTTTATATTGGAATCCAACTTCCTTTTGCATCTTGTCTTTCGAGAGTTTTGAAATATTATTATTATCTGTTAATTCCAGGCTCAATCAAGTGAGAGTGATGATTATAATGATTCTTCATGGAATCCTACACACACTGGAGATGGTTCAGCCGGACAGAATGATGGAATTGTCGGTGCCTCATCATCGGCTGAATCATCTAGCCATATAACTAGACTTGCCTCAATTGATTCCTTTGACTCAAAATGGTATTTGTCAATATGTCTTGTTATTCACTAGACACGTGTTCTTTGATTTTGTTGAAAAGACATGACTTTTGCTTGCAGGCTTGTCAATTTGTGGACTTATAGGACCCATTAATGTTTAGTAACATCATTGATTTGCCCTTTTTGCTGCTTGGTGAAACAGCTATAGATTGAGCATTATTTATTCCACTGTGAATCATTTGGTAGGAGATTGTTGTGTTACATACTAATTTTGCTGTTTGTAATGTTAGTCTTAATGAATTTGTACTATTTTGCTATGTTACTCGGACTCGGGTGTGACTGTTAAATATAGATATGTGTTAGACATGGCTATAAACAATATTTTCCTAATTTTTGCCGAGGGTCATATCATCATCCCCATGTCCGAAAATTTGTAGGAAAAGGTTACTTTGAAAAAAATGGAGAGTCGGATCAACATAGCTATTTTGTAGCTCAACCCTCAAAATAGATTTTTTCTTTCTGTCCTTACCCAACGGAGTGTTAATGTTTATTTTTTTCTTATTGGAGCTCACTGAACTGTGTACTTGGATCATGTAAACAGGCAACAATTTCTGGATCCGGGAGAATCCGTTCTTATGATCTCAATGGTGAAGAAACTACAAAAGTTATCAAGCAAGAAGGTCCAGCTTATCATCACCAACAAGCCAAAATTGATTTATGTTGATCCTTCGAAATTGGTCGTGAAAGGGAACATCATTTGGTCCGACAATCCTAACGACCTCAGTGTCCAGGTCACGAGTCCATCACACTTCAAGATTTGCACAGTAAGTATACGAGCATGTGCTGATAGGATAGAAATGAATTCCTCAAATTTATTAATGGAGTGATTTTGGAAATCCAGAATTGTGCGCCCTCGTTCTTTGCTGAGTTCTGTTCAATGGCTGATCACAAATATTAAATAATTCTAGAAAATGCCAGTAGTAACTAAGAAAAAGGAACTTACACTTTAGTTATGCATGCTTTCTACTTGTTCTTCATTGGCTTGTTTCACTTTCTTGACCTGTATTTCCGGTGCTTCAGCCGAAAAAGGTATTGTCATTTGATGATGCAAAACAAAGAGCATGGCAGTGGAAAAAAGTGATCGAGAGCCTTCAAAATCGGTGAAGGGAAGCACCGCATTACATTCTGTTATTATATGGGAACTTCGGAACTATTAAAAGATTTACATTTGGAAGCAATTATTTATTTCATGAAAGTGGCTCAACAGTTTTCGGATTCAGCTGTCTCCCGTTGCAGGCTGTTTCTGGTTCAAAGTAAGCTTTCAATCCCCTCTTTTTGTAGAATTGGGTTATGTCATTAGGGTTTTCTTACCTGTCTCAAGCCTTGCATCATTGTATGCAATGAATTTATAATCTGAAATACAGTTTTAAGAGGGGAGAAAGAAAAAAAGTGAAGCGAAATTTGTTCTGCTGTCAATTACATCTTATTAATGTATTGAAAGTAAGATGTTAGCAGCCTTTAATGCAAAATTTCTCTTCACTAAATTCTTTTTGATTGCGAAAGATCGATTGCCATTCCGATAGTTTAACGCTCCAAAAATGCTAATGAAATATTTCCATGAAATTTATTCATCCCGTCTATGTTACGTTGACTTCAAAAATTCTGATAATTTAACGCTCCAGGAAGATGAATTTTTTTTTTTTTTTTTGGGTTAATGTACAAAAAGTATGAAACAGGAAAAATACATTCGTATAAACAACTCAACCTAAGCCGAGCTTTGTAATACTGGCGGGGAGTTCAGCAAATTTGGACTGGAAAGTGTTAGCTAGATCTTTTTATAGGGCAGATCCAATGAGGTTTATTTTTATTGATCTGTTTAAAGGGCAGGCCTAATAATTTTTTTTTATTGAAACTTACTTTTATTTAAAAATATTTTTATTTAAATTTAATTATATAAATAATATAAATATTAATGTAAAAATAATATTTTAATTTTTTTAAATAATATTTGATTTATAAATATCTCTAATGTTAACTTTGCTTATTTATTTCGTAATAAGTGCAAAGCCGATTTTGTGATGGCATCAGGAGGCCTTCCACTCGGGGGCGCTGGAAATAAAACCGTGGCTGGTCACCTTATTTAGTTCTTGCGAGGCTCGATACCATTTGGCACGTAATTATTATTTTCTTGCTTTAAAACTAAACTTACTGGTGTCTGTTTAGCGATATTTTTTTATTTAAAAACTATTATTAAAGTCTTAGGATATATAACAGCTTAAAAAGTTAAGCTAAAATTATATAATAATTTTATTTTTGTAATTTTCTTATAGATATTTAATTTATATTTAATAAATTAGAATATTTTTAAAATAGAAATAAAATTATATAAAAAATTAGTATTTTTTTTAAAGGAGAATTTTAATTTTTAGCTTTTCCAGAAACTTTTTCGTTCATTTTATTCATTAAAAATAGACTGACTTTTTTTAAGAACTTATCAAAAAATCAATTTAACCCAATTTTTGCTTTATAGAAACTTTTAAACGAAAAAAATCGAACTAAATAAGCACTTAGATTGAAGAGCGCTCACGCTTACGATCTTAAAAAATTCTCTACTTCGGTTGCCTACTACTCTACCTGAAGTGCTAAGCGTGACTATTGCAGTTGCTTAGAGCCAAAGGGCTGACGACGGCTTCTGAGCAACACTGAAAGCATAATCCAAGCCTCTAAAATTGCAGGAACAATATTTATTATGCATTATTTTACACGTATCAAGCTTCTTGAGGTCGAATTGAACTTCATTTGCTGCGAATGAAAGCTCAAACAAAGGAGCTTTTACCATTGAAATTCTATGCAGTCAATATACATAGATTATGGGGCGAATATTGCTACTAATGATTAATAGTCTCAAAATCTGTACGCAAACTTATCTTTTTCAAGAAAAGAATGGTGAAAGTGATAGCCATACTGAGAGGTACCACGAACTGGGCCCGGCATTAACCGCATCGCCTCCCGGATGTACAACTTTCTTGCTTCTGCCATCCAACATATCTAAAACTAGATAGACAACGAATAACGATCGACTCTATGTTCTCTGTACAACATATCCCGAGACCCATCCAAAAAGCTAGGGTCAGTATCTTTATGCCACACCTACAGGCCTGCTTTGGAGAAAGAGAGCCAAAATCTCCAATTTCTAGCACCAAATCTGATTATTGAGGCAAAAACTGATTAACATGCCTCCGCTCAGCTACAAATTCGAATTTTCATTCAGACTGAAAATATCCGTCATAAAGAGAAAGCCGGTCCAATGCATCGAAATTTGCCTTCATTCCAACTAACTGACTACTAAGCTGAGCACAAGCAGCATCTGGCCACCGGCAGCCCCCACCCTCCGTACGCAAAGGGCATAAAGTTTCACATACTCGACCGAGTGGACTGCTGGAAACAACATCATCTGCCACAACTGTAATGGAAACAGATAAATCTGACTTGTCATCCCGTCCCATCATACCTTCAGATTCTCTTCCAGGAGGAGAATGAATAAATCTTTGTGGAGTTTCTGTTGGATTGCTTTCAACATCAACATTACAGTCACTGCTATTTGTAAAATTAACCCTGCACCCCAGTGACTGTACAGCTCGCCTTATGGCTGCATTTTCCTTACCGGCTCTCTCGGCCAAGTTCATTGCCCAGCTGCTGACCTGTTTCTCATTTTGTATATCCAAATTCAAGATTTCCATGGCTGCTGAGCATTCTTTAGCTTTCATTTCAGCCACTTCTTTAGCCTGTTAGCATTAAACACCCAATAAATATTTCTGAAAAACCTTGTGCCTAGTGAATACTGTTAAACGTCCCCGTCTATCCAGTGCACCATGTATTTCCAATTAACCAGAGGGAAGGATTAGTGGACTTAATACCTTTTGCAGTTCCGAAAACTTTATAGTCATGTTCCTGCATTCAGCCTCAAGCTCACCAGCTTGGGATTCAAAAGGACATGCCCAACGAAGATGGAATTGGGGCCAAAGTGTTGGGGCTAAAGCAGCAGCTGGAGGTAAAATTGGCCCGTTATGTTTTAATGGATCATAGAAGAGGTTATAATGGGCATGGGAACTTCCCTCTGATGAACGCAGATCAGCCAAATAGGCCCACAAGCATCCACAAGCTTCATAGACACCACATTGTTGTCTCTCCCTCTCGCTGAAAATTTAATTAAAAAAATTATCGGAGAAATTAAAAAGATGACCAGGAAATTTTAAGGGAAAGAAAGGAAATCAGGCCTTTTGATTCCACAAGGTCATCTTCAAAAGATTACTTCACTATCGCAGCTACCTCAGTTTTACGGCATCACAGTTTTTGGACTAATAATCAGTGAAGGAAATAATTCTAGGTTCATCAAAATTTTATATCGTACTCATACAGGAAAGTACGAAGAACCATAAGCTTTGTTCCACATTTCTGCAAGCTTATAAAATCTTATGATGTTGAGAAATGCAGAAGATTGAAACAATAAAAATATTGATTCCTGAATAAAGATGGCCATATGTGTTAAGCACAATCACTCCACTACTTTCCTATAGAAGCACCTAAATTAAGAAAAGAAGGCAGCATAATTCTAGATGAAGAATAGAGGTACAGATGACTAGTTTTCTCAACATCATGTGGAATGAGCCCTACGTAATCTCAAAAGCAAATTGCATATATTTCAAGTCAACACATGGTTGATAACACGTTAGCTCTGTCTTGGTGCATCTTAGGTCAATTTCAAACATGGAGGAATGAAAACAAAGATGAATTTTAGTTCTTAAAACAAGTTTACAGAAGATTTCATATTGTTTGGATTAAATTTACATCTAAATGCAGACCCAAGAACAGGCCCCACACCCACCCCCCCAAAAAAAAATCTCTTTTTTAGAAAGTTGCATTTCTCAAGTTACCTGTTACACAAGAAATTTCCAAAACGACAAGAAAGCACACAATCCAAGAAATCCACCAGGAAAGCCTGAACCACCATAAAGAAAGAATGTCATTAACTATGGAGAAAACAAAGAATGAAACTTAACTGCCGTTTCAACCCCATGAAACAAAAAAATAAAATAAAATACTGTGATAAAAAACAAGAAACGCAAGTCCTGCATAAAAGATATACATACTGAGGAGAACTCAAAAGCAAATGGATAAATCCTTAACAACTGCGAAACACAATCAACCCACTGCAAAACAACCAGATGTCCAATCAGATCAGGTAGAAAATAAATCTTATAGAACACAACTTTCCATAAAATATAACAACTCGAAGTAATCAGCAAACTAAATTCTAATAGAACACTTATTATTTGGGTAAAATAAAAGCCCCCAAAGGTTTTAGTGAAAATACATTTAAATCCCATTAGTTTGGAAAACTAATCCCCCCCCCCCCCAATCGCAACAAAAAATCCATTAAACACATTTATTTTTCAGCATATTCTATCCGCCTTGTAACAGTGATTTCACCTTTTTTTTCTTTTTCAAGGAGGACAAAAGGCATCTTTTAAACTAATGAAGGTAAGTGTATTTAAAAACCTCAAGACAATCATAATAATCTTCCCTTATAATTTTAGCAGTCCATCAAATATGAAATTTAACAAACTACTATGAAATGTTGCTTTATGGATAGAATAACCAAAAATATATGTCAGCATGTGCACCTGCAAGAATATGGGGGAATAATTGTTCTGTGCATGAGCTGAATTAGAAGCTTGAGGTGAGAATGATCCCGAAGATTGGCGCAAGGGTGATGATGAAAAACTTCCAGTAGAAGATTGTCTGGTCAATTCAAACGAATTTCCAGATATGCTCGGCATTCCAACACGATCTGAAAATGGGTGCCCAAAAGCTAGCCAATCTTTTTCAACAAGTGCCTACATCAAGACAAAATAGTCCAGTACTTAAGAGGAATCAGGGTTGTGGTTATCCCAAGTTCATAGTGCACTGAAAAACTATCAGCATGTCATGTGGATGTAACCAAGTGAAATTACACAGCCAAAACACATTTTTGGGGGGTATGGTAATGATCTCAAAAGTAATGCCCAATAAGTTATGAAGTCTCACACAGCAAAAGTGAACCAGGAAAAGGTACAAGGAAAACCTAGTAAATAATACGCTGCTTGTGCTGTAATTCTGCAAATGAGAGGTGGGTTCAAGAAATGGAGAAAACAAAAACAAGGACAATGATTGTTAGTTGGCAACAAGATCCTTGTTCAGAAAATACCTGAAAACCTGTGAATGTCCGGTAATATGGATCAAGCATCAGGTTTGCAAGTGAAACCAGCTGACTTGTTCTATCCCATCCATCACTGCACGGTAAAACAGCCCAGACAGAAGTAAGATACACCAAAATAGAGGATAAAAAAATTAACAAGCTAGGTGTCATGTGAATTTGAATGTGAAATTAAAAAAAAAGGGCGGAGAAAGATTTGACAATTACAACAATTTTTTTTGGGAGGCAGAGAGAGAGTGGGGGTGCAGATGAGCCTGGTAGTGGCCTCAAGCCAGAGTGCGTGGACCAATGAGAAGAGAAAGCTACAAGTTTTTTTTTTATATATATATATTTTACTTTCTAAGATAAATTGGGTCTGAGTTGCATTTTATATCACAATCAAACTTAGTCTTGAGGTTTCTACTGGGATTAGGATCGGATAACTGGCTTTTCACATGTTTTCTTTTTTCATTTTACAATATTAGTTTGCAGTTTAGCCAACTTTACCAGTTAAACAAATTCACATGAATAGCCTCAATCAAACCAAATTGAAAAGTTAAGGGTTTATTGCATCAAATAAGAGTCATAGAAGAAGTCTTAAGAAAAAAGATAGACTTAGTCTATCCTCTAATCAACTTTAAAAATAAATAAAGAAAATGCAACAAAGAATTGAAGTGATCAATAGATGAAGGTATGAAATTAAAAGATTTCTGACCTGCAATGTACAAGCACTGTGGCTGATTCCAAAGCAACACGTGCAGCAATCCAAGCGGAACCAGCCAAGACACTTTGAACATGTATTAACCAACCACTGTCACCGAGTGTTGATACTGAAGCAGACATACTGCTGAGATTGCCCCCACCCCAAGTCCAACCGCCATGTCTCTGTAAGTTAAAATTGCCATGGATTAGATGTTAACCATAATACTCTTACACTTTCAACTAGTAAACAAGACCATAAAACTGCAAATGAAATTCTTGTCTGCATATATCCTTGATAAATAACAAATTCAGAGGCCCTAAAAAGGCTGAATGACCGGTAAACACTGAGAACAGCATAGCATACTAACAAACTCATATTCAAAATACTGAAATACTACAACTACAGCTCAAAACCATGAATCTTGAATAGATCCATTCCTAAAGAGGGAAAATCAAGTTTAGAATATACCCTTGGAAATTAGATAAAAAATTATAAGCGACCTTTTTATCCACGAAAAAAATTTGGTGGTCTATATAATCCCTCTAGCAAGAAGGTCTAGACGCATTAATGCTTTTACAAATTTTTGCAACTTAATGCAACAAATATCATCATGATTCTCTCTAAATCCACTTCCAGTCTGAGAAGGCTTTGTTGATGCAATTTAACAATAGTAATTGATCAAGATCTTCATAGGCTATGACTTTAGGACTAACCAAGAATGATGACATTCCATCTGATGATGTGGCACCATGAGTATCTAAATAGTCTCTAAACCGAGCAAAACTTTCTCTCATTGCATGTATGTTGTCTATTCCAAAGAAAACTATCTGCCAAAGAGAACAAAAGAAACTGAGGTCACTAAAAAACTATACTGCCCATGAGCCACAGATGGATAACTTCCATGCTCAACCCTTAGTCTGACCTCAGATTGAAAATAATTTGAAGATGACTCCGAGCCCCCTCCCATTGCTCCATTTGCCAATGCATTTTTCCTTGGTCTCGCATCAGCTATATATAGCTTCCTGAATAGGCAAAAGGAATAATATGAAAACAAAGGTAAACTTTGGGTCCTATAAGAACACTACTTTCATCCTACTGGACCAACAACAAAATAGAGACACAACATTAAAAAAGATTTAAAATTTTGGGCATTATTAAGGCATATTCCCAAAAAAAAAGGGGGAAAAAACCGGTTCCTTAAAAACAATGAGGAGCTTTCTCTGCGAGCAAGCTCCCATGTGATCAAGGAAATGTGCTCATCATTTTTAAATCTGGTGGAACCGGAAAGCAAAATACATAACCACATTTTAATTTGATAAGTGATAAGCAGCTCTTATTGAGCAGCTTAAAATTATAAAGTAGATGCAGGTACTTATGACAAGGAAAAACAACCTATGAAATCATATAGGAACGAATAAAAAGGAGTACCTCCTTGAACCCTTTCCATCAACGAGTTGAGTGCAAAGTGCAGTAACCAATTTTTCATCAGCATTGCTACAGCAGCATCATAAAAAAGAATAATCAGATGCTCCATATTTTGAGCTTGAAAGAAAAACCAAGTATATGTTTGCCATAGATATCATTCTTATCTGGCATCATTTTCTTATCAATTTTTTCACTGAAGGGCTTTGCAGTTAATTGAAAACTTAAATATACCTCCTCATATTCATAAGACCAACTAAAGGTTGTGATGAGCGTGCAAGAACTGCTCCAGTTCCTGCTATTCACAATTTCACAGCACATATCACAAAATATGTACGGACAGATATCATTGGGAAAAAAACACAATTAATCTGTTGCATACCAGGGTGACACCAAGAAACTACAGGTATCCTACTCCTTGCACGAAAATTTGAAGCTTGGATCACTTCTTCATCACTAGCATTAATAACCAGGCATAAAAATTAGTTCCTTTCCTCTAGCAAGAATGAAATCAGCCTCGTCAACATTGATGTGATTCAAAAGTGAAAATGGGAAAGAACTGGATCTAATTTCTTTTTCCTTCGTCCTCTTGCTATCTCAAAAGATCTCATATCTTACCTAATACTTTTTGGAACAATCAACGCAAATGGATAACTCTGGCACATTGAATAGTTGGAATTTACATCACTTATTCTCCACAAATCATTAGAGAATGCAAACAACCCATCTTCAATCATACTCATTGATGCACAATGGAAGCCTTTTCCAAGAAGGCGAAAGTACTCATTCAGTAACCGCACCTTTGGGTTTGGGCTACTGAATTTGGATGGTCCACAAGTAAAAGCATAAAGATCCCAAATTCTTTCTGGCTTTGTACATCTCAACAATGCATCAAATATAACACGTCTCTACATGGAAAACAAGAATTACAACCACGTTAATTTCTTCATATAAATTACTTAAATCTTTGAGCCACAATGTCAAAGAATAGAATAGTTTTACTACTTTTTCTTCTCCAAATAAACGACAATGTAAAATAACAAATTTGGATGTTAAAGCTTCCTTTACACTTGTACGAGCATTACACGCATTTATTTTTCCATGAAGTTCAGACAAAATTTCCATTTTATAAAAGGATAATGCACCAAGTTATGCCTAGAAGAAACTTACATGGACCCATAGTCCTTGCTACTCAATTCTGGATATTTATCTCCATTGAATATATGAACAAAACTTAAATGAGGGCACCACATTATCTCATCGCAAAAAGAAAAGAAAAGAACAGAAAGCATGAACAAAACTTATAAACAACAGAAATAGACAAATACACAAAGAAGGATATAAAGCAGCAGTGTTGTAGCTGTGGAGAACAAGGTATGATTTGTCTCCCACCTGAGGTCTAAAATAATCCTAGAACTGCCCTCAGCTTAGTAGAAATTGCACCTTTTTCCTCTTTTTAATTTCTTTGGCTTTCAAGTCTTCATTGCTAAAACAAATGCAGATATGAATGATTAAAAAACCCAATTATTGATTTTTTTTTTTTTTTTTTGGGGAAATTGGTGTAGGGTAGAATTAAATCGGGCTCTTTCAGTAGAGGGATACATGCATCTAGAGTTGAGCCCAATGCTCAAGTGCAAAATCAATAAATAAAGTTAAACAAAAAAAAAAAGCAAAATTACTGAGAACACTTAAGAAACCCAAAGAATTGACAGCTAAACTTGACCTGCTTTGTCCGAGGGCGAAAACCAAACACAATAATTCTCATATCTTTTCCTGCAAAAGGAAGAGAAGCCATAAGGTCCATCACTATTTGCACACAATTAAATCAGAGAGCAGTGCCTATGACCCCAAGCAAATACAATAATTATCATATCTTAGTTACATAAAATAGATCAATAACGGCTACAATTGGGAAATACAATAATTCCCATGTGGACAGAATATTTGAATTCATTATTACAATAAATTAGAATCAAACAAATGAATGCGGACAAAGGAGCTATGAAAGGGTAACAACGGTTTTCAAGTTTGTACCCAATAAATGCAAAAAAAAAAAAAAAAAAGAAGGTAGACTAGATAAGATTATTTCTGTTAGAACACTAGTACCAAATTCAAAGCCCTAACAGGAGTATAGGAACCTGAAAGGTGGGCCTCACACTCCCGGAAAACCATCTTTTGTCATTTTGATTGCACTCAGCGGTTTTCTAGGACTTGTACAAGACTGTTAAGTTACTTTCTAAGAGTTTCTTTGGAAGAGGACACTAAAGGGATCTTCTGCAAGAATGTTAGGAGTTTTAAACTATCTATGTGGGAATTTGTTATAATGAGAAGCAAGGGAATTTAGGCATGAACCAAATTCCTACAACTCCTCTCAAACATCAGTTCCTTAACAAAAAGTGGGGATTTGAAAGTAGTTTTTACCAGTAATATTTTTTCACCACACAAAAAATCTGCTAAAAATTAGTTTCACATTGGCATATAATGGCACTAAATTTTACCCTTACTCCCCTTCTGCAAACGAAGGTAAAAAGCCTATTTACTCTGCATTCCTTGAGCTCCTACAATTTTTTTGTAGTCCCATGTCCCTTTAAACTTCAAATTTTCAAACATATTCCAAGGGAGAAAGGAATGATTTCTAATCTGTATTTGAACATTCTCTTTTCAACAACCTTGCGCATTATGCTCACTATTTTAGCATTTTTACTTTTATCTGCAAGCCTAACCACCTGAGATACAAGCAAATGAAAAGATTCATATAGCTGCTAATTAGAGAAATGTAACCACTTAGCCTGCAGCCAACTCCACTCATCCCGAATTCCAAATGAATAAGCATACTCATCCAAAAGCTAAAATAATGAAAATTTGTCTTTTAAACAATAGAGGTACTCCAAGAGATTCATAGTATACCAATGATCTGGAGAAGGCGGCGTGATGAAGACTTGTTAGTTTGGCGAGGGGCTGATTGACTTTTCACTACCTAAACATATTCCAGCCAACAAAAAAATATATCAAAACCATCCACTATAAGAAATGTAGAATAATAAATGGGTAATACTATCAACAGCCAGAAAAACAAAAAGAATCACACACACACACACACACACACACACACACGTGTGTGTAACAACCCTAAATAAAGAATTATTTTACATGCAAGAAGTAAGAAATAAAACGCTTTCTGTGCTATTGCATGCCTTTCTTTTCTTTTTTCTGTACAGATTGCTATTGGATGTCTAGGCATCTTATGGAAATAGGAAAGATATCTTTCAGCTTAATACAAATCAAATATCATGAGCCAATTGGTAAATTAAGCTCACATTACAGAATGCAGATAACAACATAGTCACTCTTAGATCACATAGGGACTAAACACTGCATCCATAGAGTAACCAAGGAAGACTTCCAGCATTTAATTGACCCAATATGTGCATAAGATCTTGCGAGATTCTAAAAAATAACTCAATTGAACTTACTGCTCCATTATCTCACGAATGATTAAAGATTTTCATCAAATAGCCCCTTTTATGTAGCTTTTTAAGTGGTACTGTCTGACATATATTCAAGCTGACCCTCTCCACCTAATGCAAAGGCCATATCTCAACGCTTAACAACAAACAATAACTTACCATTTTGTTGAATTTCTCAATCGTTGCCAGTGGAATGGTACCCAGTGGAACAATATTTCTGGTGCCGTCACTCTTTGGAAAAGGAGGGAAAATTGATCAATTACATTGAAATAGTAACAGGAATGAAAAATTAAATGTACTACTAATGCACACATATAAAAGAGATTCGTGAATAGTGATGTCATAGAAGTTTTGAAAAATGCAACAGAAACAATGAAGTCCTACAGCCATACAGTTTCTTTTCCATTTTCTAGCATCATTATAACTCATTTGAGCTATTATACTTCTCATCTCTTCTAATAAAATGTCTTTTCTTAGCCAATGTGTTTTGTCTCTTCTGCCTCTTATCTCATCCCTGTTAAGAAGTCTTCACGTTCTCAACATAAACACCCATCATGCAGAATAAATTCCTATCAAAACAAGAGTATCTCATAGAGCAATATTAAAGCATATTAGATTGTAAAACTGACAGTTTCCATACTGATATTAATGTCAAAGCAGATAGTAAGTGAAACCATTTGATTCTCAATATTCAGCGTGACTGAGTGAGATCAATCTAAAACAAAAACTTAAGCATAATTCTTAGACATACATCAAATTTGAGTATCAGACCTATTTGCCTTTAGAAAAGGCAAGAAAAAAAAAAACTGGAGATTGAATTCCATAATTAGAATATCAAGTAACTGAGTAAGTCGTTAGGGGCTTAGAACTAATTTTCTATAATCCTATGTGCAAACATAATCTATTTCAAATTCGAAATATCCGAATGCTTGTATATGCTGCTACCTTGTGTCATTTCACTCACCAAACATGCTAACATTATGATGGCATTTGTTGGCCAAATAAAGTAAGATGGCAACATTTACCTAATTCTAAATGTCACAAGGAAAATGACTCACAAGAAAGAGAAGACGAAAGTTGGTAACAAACAAGGTTCCAGCCTCATCAGTATTAACAAGAACAACACCATGGCCCTGAAAGAAGTAAATTCCGAAATGACATTATTTTTCACTATGC
>JBBYHO010000001.1:7524862-7546027 GCA_038382025.1 Adansonia gregorii | reverse complement strand
AATAAAAAGTTTTGATTTGATACTTGTTTTTGTTATGACAACTTACCAGCAAGCCACACTTTGAACTAGATGGAAGAAACTCATAAAAGGTCATATTCTCCCATAGTTGCTTTCTTATTGTAACGTCTCTTTGTATTTCATCATTTTCGATTTTTATCCAAATGCCTTCATTTACCTTATCTAAGGTTAATCCTGTTCGAAAATCTATGATTGTCTCTTCTCAAGAGCACATTCATTGAACCTGAACCTTGTTTTTCTTTCGTGAACTACTTGCATTTCGCCATTTTCTTCAATTCTTTTTGGTGTCAAAATAATAATAGTAATAAATGGGCTAAAAGAAACATAGCTCAAGTACCTAAGGTTGCAACTTAAATTTGGTGGGCAAAAGGAAAGAAGACAATTGGGCTTTGAGCTAAGGTCAAATTAGGGCTAAATTCAGCCCATTATTTTTGTTTTCCTTTTTCTTTTAACGATTTGCTAAACGCCGTAGCTTGACGAATTTACAGAACCCCCAACTAAAATCCTAAATATAAACATTATTTTTTAGTAAATCACACGATATTAGCTCATTAATAAATAAGTTTTAAGTTTTACAAATAAATAAAAATCTTTAATTTACTTGTTGAAAAAGTATTATCATATGACTTATTCGCTGATGTTATATAAAATTTATGTACTAACAGTGCATTAAAATATAAATTCTTAATAAAATATATATACAACAAATGAAAGTAATTATCAATACTTGTTTATTTAGAATTTGACTAAAATAAATGAGAATTTTTAGGCTATTGAATACCAATATATATTTTTTAAAGAAAGGATTTGATGTAAAACAAAATTAGTTTTACATACTTTTATAATTTTTTATACAATTTATATTTTTTTAATATAATCATTATATTTGATGTCTTATTCAAGTAAATTATACACGTCAAATTTTGAGTAAATTAAAAATATCAAACTATTTGTTCGATATAAAAAAATTTTAATAGTTAAATATATATTAAAAAGATAATATTCTTAATTGATATAATAGAAATATCAAATCGATATAAAATTTTATATGTTCAACAAATACGATTACATTACTAAATTAATAGTCGATACATTAAATTATTAAATTAAAAAATTAAAAAATAATTAATTTTACACTAACACCAGTTAATTTTTAAAAAAAAAACAAAATTGTATATTAATAATACCTTTGTGAGTTGCTTTTTCGTTTTATATTAATCTATTTAATGAGATTATAGATTTGTAAGTTTCAGTTGATTATAGTCTAATTTCATATTTGAGTTAACAATTAAAAAAATATTGGTTAAATTATAAATTGTTTGTCTTAATGTTCTTCTTAACAAGCATGTGACTTTATATAATTTTTTTAAAAAATTCCCTTATACATAAAAACAATTTATGATAAAAGTAAGATGCTTGTTTTGGTTTCTAAATTACTTTTCGAACCTAATTTACATTTTTTTATATTCTATTTTAAATGCCCATATTTAATTTAGTATGATAAATAATAAAAAATTTAAAATATATTAGACTTTCTAAAGAAAGATATATATATATATATAATATTGTTATTAATAACATGCTTAAAAATTATTATACAAAATATAAAATATTTTAATTAACATATTAAAATTTATTATATTAATTATTGATATAAAAATACTATTATAAATAAAATTTTAAAAAATAATTATCATCGTAATAAATAATTATAATAAATTTTAAAATTTATTAAATAAAATCCAAGTGACATATCATGCAACCATATCGTACGTATTCCCATGCAAACGTTTTTTATTTTATTTTTTCTTTTTGACTTTCAGCAACAACCTTAATTTTTTCATTATTATTTTATTTTAATTTATTGTGGGCGCCTCTTTTGTTTGATTGTTGCAGTCCCCACACAGAAAAAGGTACCAGGCGGTTCAGTTCGAGGATGCATCACGTGTTTAGGTCATGTGGACCAAAACCACCACGTGTTCCTCTCACAGCACCTTTTTTTAATGGCAAGTGATGTGTAAAATTACTAAAACACCCTTAACCTTTTTTATTTATTAAAATTAAATTTGACAATTCAAAAAAATATTTTATTCATACATTTTATTACATCATAATTATTTTTAACATATTTTATACTTATATAATTTTTTTTAATATTTAATAATTTATATTATATAAATTTTAAAAATATGTATCATATTAATATATAATTATATTTAAAATTATCTTAATTAAAATTACTTATATAATTTGTTTAATTGTTATTTTAAAAAAAACTGTCAATACTCAAACTTATTAGCTGTTATTATAATTACTCACATGAAAGCATCCCTGAAATCTATGAATTTTCCCTGTCAGCAGTTTTTTCCCAGAATTTATTTTAAATACGAGTATAGATTTCCTTCTTTAAAAAGTTATGACTTAATTTAATTTATTTATATAATTATTTATAAATAATTAATAAATCTAATTTTTTAAGCTTTTACCCAACCATTTTTATAGTTTAAAACAGAAATATGTAATTATTCCTTCTTAAAAATATACTTATACAAACTCGAATGTTAATTATCCTCCATAAATATAAATGTCTTACCCCTTATGCTAGTAAATTTAATATTCCAATTTAAATATCTATATCCTGTCTTTTAATTTTATAAAAATTTGAATTTAATTCAGTGATTCATATATACAATGCAACCATTTTAAAAATATAATATCAAAGAAAATTTAAAATTTAAATAAAAATATCCATAATCTTTTTCTATTTATTTTTAAGCTAGGCTTCTTCATAGAAAAATGGACTTCCTTAAATATAATAAAAAATCTTCCAGAAAAATAAAAAAATTAATTGATTTAATCAAAAATTCAATTTAATTGGATAAAAATAATATTCAATAAATTTAAAATATAAATCTCATTATTTATAACACATTTCTTTGTTCCCATTAATTCCATATTCGAAAGAAGGCACCTCTTTTTAAGTAAATATTACAGTTGTAAACCTGCCAAATTATCAAGCTTTCCTAAAGAGAATTTTATTCCAAAACATGGAAAAAAAGTCCTTTCTCAACTTTATTGCTTTATCTCATATGTGGATATAACTATAATTCCATAAGATATAATTAAGAAATTTTCAAGTTCATGAATACAACAAAGAAAACATTTTTTTTTCTTTCACTTATATTTTTAGGGACCATTGGAAAATGTTGAAAATCTCATAATAATAAAATAAATATGAATTGGGGCAACTACAGGACTAAAAATTATTGCCTCCTGCTCAAGGAAAGGGAAGTTTTGAAATTAATTAAAGTAAAAAAAAAAAACAAATACAAAAAAAAATGATGAAAAATTTCCTGCTTTACTATTAATAATTTTTTTTAGATTTTACTGTTAATAGTATAATACGTACTATTTAAAATATCTTTATTTTTTAAAAAAATTAAAAATATATTTTAATTTTACTTCTGAAATTAAAAAAATTTCATCGATAACTTAGGTATACGAACTCATAACCTCATATGCTAAAGGAAAGGAGATTTTTATAAGCCAGACCGCAATCCGAAAATTTTCATTTTTGCTTACCAGACTCGGGATACTAGGCCAGCCTAAAAACCCAATCAATGTTCAATAAATAATGTTAAAAAATTAAAAACTATTTTATATTAATATTTATAATTAAATATATATATTATATAAATACTGATTTGAATAAAATAATGAACCCAAAAATACAACAATTGATCCAATACGAACCGAATCAGATATACTGTTTGCCTTTAAGCAGGTATAGATACAAACTTATCAAGACAACAATAAATATTTAGGAGTGCCCACGTTATAAACACCAAAAAGGAGTGCCCAAAGTGGCTTTTTATTTTAATATATTATAAATTTATATTCATCTATTAATTGGTTTTTTTTTTTTCTCTCTCTCCTCTTCTCTCCTGGTTTTGCCTGACAGGTTTTTTTTTTTTTTTTTTTTGGGGCATTGACTAGGCTCTGAAAGCAAAGCTGACCCATCAACAAATCGGTAAGATTAGCTAAAACATTAATATAATTTATATATATTTTTCGACATTGATTTATTGTTTCTAACTTGGTTCATGCACATTGGTGTAAAGCTCAATCAGCTGTTTAATTATTTGTTTTTTTATATCAACAAACAAGAATCTAAGAAGATATTTGTAATATCTTTTAGTTAACAAATCCTGATTTTAATTCAGTCAATTTTTTGTTTTACAGAAATTAAATTACGTGACTTTTCTGCTTTATCTTGTTTCCATTTTTTTTATTCATAATTTCCATATTTTCCAGGACCGAAAATGGTATGCTACCCCTGTATTATTGTAGAAATTTACCTGAGAAATGGCTTTTTAATGCTGGTTTGTTGTACTGGTTTTCTACCTGAGAATTCTTTGTTTTTTATTTTTCCAGGTATTTCTGGGTTTTCGATGTTGAGAATGTTAGGTGGAGAGCGGGTGATTTTGCAGGATTGGTTGAAGCAATGGGGTAGGAGTTATTTGTCGAGTATGTTAGAATTTTAGTGATTTTCCGGAAAATTTTCAGGAATTGGAGCTTTTTCAGAGCAAGGTATTTGCTGTAACAACAGGAAAAAGTGGAAGAAAGAGCTGGCTGCAGGCTTTTGAATGAAATCCCGGATGAATTTTGGGGAGGAATTTTCAATCCCTCAAGGGAAAGAATTTCAGTTTTCGGGTTCTTGGATACCGGTTACTCCACAAAAGCCTGTCCCAACAGGATCAAATCCGATCCCGATGAACGGACAAGAGAACCAGTTTGGAAGAGAAAATTGGCAGGAATTTGCTGGATATGTTCAAGATATCCTGAATAACAATGGAGTTGCTCAGGATTTCAACCAAGTTGAACTAATGGGTCAGAGTGGGCGACAATATTTTGGCAGCAGAAATTTGGCAGATAAAAACAGAATGATCAATAACATTGCAGGTTCCTACACAAAGGTTCTTCAAAATGAAAGCATGGGATGGAACGACAGTACCTGGGCAAATCTTCTGGCAACTGGAAATACCACCACTGCTTTTGCCTCCACAAACCGAACCGCAAGCATAGGTGGCAGCACGAGTACCATGTCGATTCCAAATTTGCATTCTCAAGCCAACAACTGGAGACATTCCTGCTCACATAATTCAATGTGTTCCAACCAAACTTTATCCACAAGTTTGCACTTCATGAGAAATATCGACAGCTTCCTTCAGAGACCGCAATGTAAGTGGTTAAAATCTGTAAAAATAAAAATTTGTGCAACTAAGATTTCATTTGAATCTCCCTATTTTCCAGCAGTAAATATATTGACAAAGAAATTTAGAAGCCATGGCAATTGATGCCACTGTACTTTGACCATACAAGTCTGCATGTAACAAATAATTTATGATTATACTGCATTCAATAGCTCTCTTCGGAATTTTGTTGAGAAAATAGGAATTTCTGTTTGTTTGCATGCAAAAGTGATTTTTTGCAAATTTTCATATTATTTATTCAGTTAGATGGATTTAGGAAATTTTATGAACTAGTGCAGTCTGTTACGATGCCATGGAAAACGACAACATCATTTTAAACAAATTGAACGATTCTCATCATTAATGAATCTGTTAATTGAGGTTAACTTTCTTACAGATGGATTTCCTGTACCTTCCACGCCACTGTACAATTTAAACTCACCACCGAGGACAGAAGTTGGTGCAGCCTCCCATTTCACCACCGCTTTCCAATCCATGCCGGCCACACCAGATAGAACCAATAAGATGGAGAACAAGCAGAATTCTGCAGCAGATGAAAGCTCAATTTGTGAAAAGGAAAAGCGGGAAAATTTAATCGCATCCAATAAAAATGAAGTTTCTCAACAGAACTGTGAACCCTTGCAGAATACTGTTGATTCATCATCTGCTGTCATTTCCACACCAGTGCAGGAAAAAAAGGACTTTGAAAGGAGAAGTGACCAAGGCATAGATCTGAATAGGACACCCCAGCAAAAACTGCCAAAACGAAGAAAACACAGGCCAAAGGTAATCATGGAAGGCAAACCCAAAAGGACTCCAAAGTCGGCAACAACAGTAAACATCAACTCTGAGGACAACCCAAGTGGGAAGAGGAAGTATGTACGCAAGAAAGGCCTCACAGAATCGGCAACTGAGGCTGCAGATTCAACGAAGGAGTCTGACTTGACTGCTGGAACTCCAGCAAAGAGGAAGTATGTAAGCAAGAAAAGCCTGAACGAATCATCAAAAGAACTGATAGATTCTACGAACAAATCTGATCTTGGTGCTGGAATAACTGTAAAGGGGAAAGACAAGCACAAGAACAACCAGAAAGAATCAACGGCTGAGCAAGGAGATTGTACAAGGGGCTCTGATCCTAGTGCTCAAGCAACTAAGCCAGTAGATTGTATCAAGGAGAGTGATCATAGTGCTGGCCCAGCTCCAAAATCCTGCAGAAAAGCTTTGAGTTTTGACTTGGAAAACACCGGAAATGGAGGTCAGGCTGAGATACTTAAGCACCAAGAGCTGCTTCAAAGTAAGTGCTATGAATCTCAAGCCATGGGATTACTGAATGTGGAAAATAGTGCATTTAAAACAAAATTCACCACACCGATCAATCAACCAAGTGGCTTGGCTTTGGAAAACCAGCAACTACGAGCTGGAAGTAGTCATCCCCCCTTCTTGTATGAAATGATGCCAATTGATTGCATGCTAGGTTTCACAGCTGCTACAGCATCCCAACTTCAAGCGAAGGACCTGATGGAAAATATAAATGTCGTTGGAAGGAGCATGAACATGGAAAATGCTGATTTGAGCCAAAAAAGCTACAGAAATGGGTACACTTCTGCACAACAGTTTTGTCCAACTCTAATGAAGGTAGGGGATCCAAGAAGAAGCAGTTGGGAAAATATTGATGGGACCAAGGAACTTATGTTGGAAAGACGCCCTCAATCAGTGTTGTCCAACTCCAATGAAGGTAGGGGATCCAAGAGAGATCACTATCACGCCACTGAGCAAGGACAATTTAGCACGGCAAGTTCAATGAGTTCGTTGTTATCCCAAGGGATATTCCGTACGGATGAAGGTTATAGAAATGGTGGCAGTAATGGAGCTGCTTTTCTACAGGCTTCCAAAAGAAAGATAATTGAGGATGAATCTCGTGCATACATTTATGGAATGAAGTGTGCAATGTCACGTGCTTCAGGACTGTTTCAAACAAAAGGCATCAACAGTATTAATGCAAAACAGTTCACATCACTGCAAGATTGCGGAACATCAGACCCCCATTTTCGAAATGATTACATAGACAGGAGAAAAAGTGGTGGGGTTAGTGAACTCACAGGGCAAAGGCATGTTAACTCTACATCTGGTGGTCTAACATCTTCAGAGCAAAATATTTCATCCCAACTGCATTCAGGCATGGAAAAAATAGGAAACACCAATTGGTTGGCTCTAGTCCACAACTTAGCTACAGTCGAGAATTGCAACCACCTTCTGCCAACCACCCCTGAGAAGGTACCTATACCTCAATTTAGGGTGGTTGGCAAAACCTCCCACACCAATGTTTCAGAAAAGAAGAAAAGAGAGCCTGTCCTATCCAGAAGAGTTCCATCAGAAAGTGGAAAGATGCTGCAAGAAAAGAAGGAAGTGTATGAGTATCAGCAGTCCACCAAAGCAAGAGGTACTAACAAATCTTCATCCTTTCATCAACTCTAGTACGCTAAAACTCTGTCTATAAAAATTTTTCCCAAAATGTTGTACTTCCCATCACTATATCAACTGTTCTTGGTAAAACATGCAGGGCCATCAGCAAAACAGGTATATCTCAATCCAGTTGACGAGATAATAAATAAATTCAAGGGTCTTGCTCTTGATGAAAGGAACAACAAAGCCAAGGCAGAAGTGCAAAATGCACTTGTCGTATACAATGGAGTCGGAACAGTTGTCCCGTATAAGGGGTTTGAGTTTATCAAGAAAAGAAAAGTACGACCTAGAGTGGACCTTGATCCAGAGACAAATAGGATATGGAATTTGTTGATGGGGAAGGAGAGAGAAGATGTTGAAGGCACAGATAAGGAGAAGGAAAAATGGTGGGAAGAAGAAAGGAGAGTTTTTCATGGCAGAGTTGATTCATTTATAGCACGAATGCATCTTGTCCAAGGTACAGCCTCTTACATGTTAGGTTCTGATATTCTGATTAGTACTAGTACTTCTGCATCAGCTTTTGTAGATCACATATCGCCCTGGACCTTCTGATCATATAATTAAATGGTTCTAATGCAGTGTCAGATAATGATCATTACATGTGTTTTTGTATAATTGGTGAGGCAGGAGGGTTACACAATAAAAGACACTGGTATGCCCATGCACATGCATTGCAATGCATCCGAAGAGACTGCTTAGCATAAACAACAAAATATCACAGCATGAAAAAAAAGAAAAAAGATACAATAAAAAAAATATTTTGAGCCATATTCACCACCAAATTGCCAAGTGCCATATTCACTGCTCTAGAACTACTGGAACTTTTTTTTTCTTTGGGTAAAATTACTTAATGGCAAGTCCCTATAGTTGACACTAACTTTTCGACCATCTTTAAGAGAAGTATGAGCTTGAGAGGAATGCATATGAAATTAACGCATGCCTTTTAGGAGAGGGGAGGGTTGGAGAGAGAAGAAATATGTTTTTTCTCTGAGTACTCGCAATCTGAAAATTGCCTTTCACTCGGAACAAGATGAGCACTTCAAATAATTGAACTAGACCACCATAATAGAAAATTTTATATTTCTACAACAGGTTCACAGTAGAATTTTCTGGCATGTTTACCAAAGTTCCTACATGAGAGATTACAGAATTTTAATGCCTTTTGTGCATCACACATGCAACAAATTTTATCAATCAAAATTACCTGAATTTTCAGCATATACTCAATTCTTGTAGATTGATGCATGTATGCTGACCAAAGTGTCATAAAACCTTGCAGGAGATAGGCGCTTCTCAAAATGGAAGGGATCTGTGGTGGATTCTGTCATAGGAGTCTTCCTAACCCAAAATGTTTCAGATCACCTTTCAAGGTAAGTTAGTTTTATCACAGACTGTGATCAGGTTTCCAGAATATGAAAACCTGAAATACAAATAAACATTTTCTTCCTACTGTGCAGCTCTGCCTTCATGTCTCTGGCAGCAAAGTTTCCTTTGAAGTCATCACACAAGAGAGACTGCAATGGGGAGGGGGCAAAAATACTAATTGAAGAACCAGATGTCTGTGAACCAAACCTAGATGAAACCATCAAATGGCATGAAAAGCTATTCAGACATCAAATTGACAGCCAAAGCTCCATTACTCCGAACAGGTCAACAGATAACCTAAGGAACACTGAGTATTTAGGTATAGAAAGAACAACCTTCACGGGAACATATAGTCAGAGCTTGGAGGAAGAAGTGCTATCATCGCAAGGTTCTCTTGATTCCTCAGTAATTCAAGCAAATGGAGGAATCAGAACCTACTTAGGCTCCTACTCAGAAACAGAAGACCCTACTATGGGCTGCAAATTTGTTGACATTCAAGGCTCAACTCTTGACCAGATGGAGAACAGTGCCCCATTTGAGGAATTTTACAATTGTGCAAGTAGGAGCTCACTGTTTCATGAAGGATTGATCTATAAACAGTCAGAAGTTACAGAAGATGGGCAGATGTCAAGATTGGAAAGAAAGGAAAATTTCAAATGGCCTTCCTCATTCAATCAAGATAGCCATTTTAGAAATCAACTGCAGGTACGAACATTTAGAGTAAGTAGCCATCCACTACACATGACTTTGGAGTCTGAAGCAAGAGAAGGAGAGGACCTTGAACCTTTTGGTGAAGAATGCATGTCGGCCTGGGCTTCAACTGCTACTGGATTCAACAAGCCAAAACAGCTAGGTCAAACTGGAGGTAAAATCAGGGTGCAGCGCAATGGACAACCAGGAAGTCAAGATATAGCCACAATAGCCTGGAATACCATATCAAGTGAGCACATAATGCACCAACAAGAAGTTGATACTAAATGTAATCAGCTTTGCAACAATCATCAAGAAAAGAGGAAGAAGACCCTCCAATCAGAAAGCGCGTCAGTCACAATGCCTCTAACCACTGATGTAGTCACTAAGATGAAGAAAAGTACCTCATTTTCTGTTGCAAATGCCCTCAGACTCCCAGAAAGACCTTGTGATGTTGAAAGAATGACAGCATTAACTAAGGACAAAGCTATAGAGAACAGAGAGGTTCAATCCAATGCAAAGGAACCGATGCATTCTTCCGAAAATCAGCATAGAGAAAATAGCATCCTAAAGCCAAAAAAAAGAAAGGCTCAGGAAGAGAAAAATAATGCAACAGACTGGGATGAATTAAGGAAACAGGTGCAGGCCAATGGTTGGAAAAAAGAAAGAAGCAAAGATACCATGGATTCCCTGGATTATGAAGTAATGAGACATGCTCATGTTAATGAGATTTCTAACACCATCAAAGACAGAGGGATGAACAACATGTTAGCAGAACGAATGAAGGCAAGTGAAATGAATTCAATTTCTAACTGGTCTTGATAGGAGCAGCTCCAGAGCAGTATTTATTGCAAAGCCTTTACAGCATATTTAAAAGTACATTAAAAAAATTTGCAGGAATTCTTGGACCGACTGGTTAGAGATCATGAAAGCATTGATCTGGAATGGTTAAGAGATGTTCCCCCTGATAAAGCAAAGTAAGCCATCGCAAATTACACTGTTAATTCTTTAATATTACAGTATTTCCTTTGTAAATAACAAGAGTATTCTTGGATCAACTAATCCAGAGCAAATAACAACCGATCTCCTGCATCAATGAAGTTTATGTTATGGCATCATAAAATTGTTATGCTGCAGGGATTATCTTTTAAGTATACGGGGATTAGGGCTGAAAAGTGTGGAGTGTGTGCGGCTTTTAACTCTTCACCATCTTGCTTTTCCAGTAAGACTCAAATAAAATTTACCTACAATTCTAGGTCAAAATGATTTTATGAAACTGCTCATCCAATGTGTAACACATTTACATCTTCTTAAGGTTGACACAAACGTTGGACGAATAGTGGTTCGGCTGGGATGGGTTCCTCTCCAACCGCTGCCTGAGTCACTACAGTTGCACCTCCTAGAATTGTAAGTATTAGACATTTAACAAGTCAACCTCATTTTTTTTTTCTCATTGCCCCATTGCTCACAGATGCCAATAATGTTCCTCTTAGGTACCCAATACTGGAGTCGATTCAAAAATATCTCTGGCCAAGATTGTGCAAACTTGATCAACGAACATTGTAACCTCATAACCCCTCTTTATATACATGTGTATTCATAGAAAAACTTTTACTGATTTATGCACTATTGGTACAGGTATGAACTACATTATCAAATGATTACATTCGGAAAGGTATTTCATTCGGTTCATTTTTACAATAAAGCTTCATAAATTAGAATCATATTTTGTGTTAAAGCCTTTAAAAAGCATCAATATGCTAATGCATTAACATGTTATGTAGGTTTTCTGCACAAAGAGTAAACCAAATTGCAATGCATGTCCAATGAGAGGGGAGTGCAGGCACTTTGCAAGTGCTTTTGCAAGGTTAGTCTCCAGCCTATTTCCAGCTTGTGTTTATAATGTCACAATAACTCAGGCAGATAGAAAAAGGCACTGCTCATCAGCATGCATCTAATTTTTCAGACACAAGCATCAATATCAGAATCTAAGTATTCAAAGTTTTCTTTTCTCACTTACTGATCAATAATCGCTTATTGATGTTCTACTTGGCTTGAACTTCTATTAGCATCCAACATTCATCTTTGTTGCATAAGGCAGTAAAGATCTTCCAGCATTCAAGTAAAACAAGCACTCTTAAGTTTACTATTCAATTTGGTACTAACACAGTCATTGCAACAGACATCAACTGAGATCTAAAGTCTTATGGATACTTTTAAGTAGCCATGAATTGTGCGACAGGCATCCCCACAGAAATGGAAAATGTTATTTGTATCAAAAACATAAAGGGGAGTCCAAGATAATCCACTATAAAGCAAAAAAGACTTGTCTCAAACCTCCCAGATTCCCAATAGCATAGATGCTTCTTTCCCATACATTTAAAAGTGGCACACACATGAGGGCAGGGATCCCATGTCTCCGAAAATAAACACAAAGTGAGATGCAAAATAACTTCAAAGGAATATTGATAAAAAATTAATGGGCGAATATTTTGAAACGTTCATGAAATGCAATGCATTCACCTTTGAGACCCAAAGAAGACAACTTAGGAGGATTAAATAGATGATAAAAGTGAAACCAGAAAGAAGGTCAGGTACTCTTAAAACTACCTACCTTGACTCCCAAAAGGGTGAACTCCATGTTTCACATTTGTCTCAACTTTCTTTCATGCAGTGCAAGACTCGCATTACCAGGGCCTGAAGAGAAAAGCATATCAAGTTCATCTGCTCCAATGATGTCTGAGAGAAACCCTGCCAAAGTTGTAAATCAAATGCCATTACCTCCACCAGAGCTTAAGTTGCTTAAAGTAGGGCCTAACAGTGGCAACAGTGAACCAATCATTGAAGAACCAGCAACACCAGAACCAGAGAACACAGAAGGATCACAGAGTGACATTGAAGATGCTTGCTATGGGGACACTAATGAAATTCCCACAATAAAACTCAACACTAAAGAGTTCACAGCAAACCTACAGCATTACATGCAGGACAGGATGGAACTACAAGAAGGAGACTTGTCAAAGGCTTTAGTAGCTTTGAATCCTGAAGCTGCTTCTATCCCTACTACCAAATTGAAGAATGTGAGCAGGCTACGAACAGAGCACTATGTGTAAGTGGATACTTTCCTTATCACCATGTAACCAAATAACAAACCTATGATCATGAAAAAACCTGTTCATATAATGGTTAGAAAGGCTAAATCATGGAATGAACTCATTAAAGCTCTATCAGCCCAACCAATGCATCAGTAAAAAACACTTTAGATAAAATGAGCTCAGCATACGTAACTTTCCACTCTCCAAATTGGACTACAGATATTCTTGGAAATTGCTTTAAAAAATAGACTTGCTGATATAGAGGGAAAAACATCTGGCTCGGAGAATTTTGAAACCAACTAATCTGTAATTTATAATAACCACTATGTACAAGATAAAAGACATCACATTCTAATACATAGCTGCAATGATGCAGATATGAGCTTCCAGATACGCATCCTCTCTTGAAACAGGTGAGTTATTCTTACGTTCTTTGAAATTTTGAGACTTCTATGCATAATGTACTTCTCTAACTTCCATCTTTACAATAATTATAGATGGAAAGGCGGGAACCTGATGATCCTAGCCCTTATCTTCTTGCTATATGGACACCAGGTAAGAACAAAACCTCAGAATGTCGAGCTATATTAAGCAGGCTGAGAGGTGGACAAAACACAGCTCATGCCATTTATGATATACTTTTATAAATAGAATACAATGTTACGATCACACCATAGATTTGCAGGTGTGTTGATAGGATCTATCATCATAATTAGAGTTCAAACTACACATGGACAAGTGCTAGTGGAAAAAGATATTGTTTGCTCTAGTACAAACTAATTAGATGAGCTTCTGTAAACATGCATTAAATAGGTGAAACTGCAAATTCAATTCAACCACCAGAACAAAATTGTGGGTCCCAAGAACAAGGAAGATTGTGCAATGAGAAGACCTGCTTTGCTTGCAATACTGTAAGAGAAGCTAATACACAGACAGTCCGAGGAACCATATTGGTGAGCAAGATTTACCCTTATAGAAATGTTATGTAAGCACAACACGCAAATACCTCCTAGATTTACTAATATGGGGATCGCAATGTGCACAGATACCTTGTAGAACTGCAATGAGAGGAAGTTTTCCCCTAAATGGGACATATTTTCAAGTTAATGAGGTAATATTGTTCAAGCTATTGCCAACTCTAATTCTTAGAAGACTCAGAAGAAGGGGATCCAGTGGGAGCTAGGAAACCAGAACCCTATCCTAGAAAAGATACAGATTATCAGTATTCAAAAAGTGACATTTTATAGATTGCTACATTCCCCAGCATGTATAACTTATTTGATAACGAGATGCTTAAAAAATGAATTTGCTATTACCACAGGTATTTGCAGATCATGAATCAAGCCTCAACCCAGTGGACGTTCCAAGGGAATGGATTTGGAATTTACCGAGACGAATCGTATACTTTGGAACATCTGTATCAGCAATATTTAAAGGTTAGAAATTACCCACCAAGCTTTTGAACATTAAAATTCTTGCCATGGTTTGGTAATAAAAGAAAAAGATTACTTACAAATTCTAATCCACGTCTAATAGGACTTTCTACCGAGGGAATTCAGTACTGCTTTTGGAAAGGTACGAAACGTTACTTTTAATTATTTGATTATCATATCTACAAGCAAAAAGCAACAGCTTCTGATTAGGCACATATATATAGAAATGGGGCAAAACTGTTTATTTATTACAATAAGTTCATACACACTAACCAATGATTTCCTACTTGAAACCCAGGTTTTCTCTCTCCTTTTTTTTTTTACCATACAAAAAAGGAAACAGAAAACATCCACGCATGTATTGAAGAAGAAAAGCTATTATAAGACATCCCTAGTTCAAAGTCCTTCCAGAAACATTGCAATTAATATGGAATGATATTCCGTTGGACGATGTTTCACTATTTTAAGAACTAGTGATAACCATGCATGTATTGATGATTTATCATGCATTCTTCCATGATCCTTTAACTGACTGTCTAAAACCATTTCCAGGATTTGTTTGTGTAAGGGGATTTGACCAAAAAACACAAGCACCCCGGCCTCTTATGGCCAGGTTGCACTTTCCAGCAAGTAAGCTGGCCAAGACAAAGACTGAAAACAAGAGATAAAGCGGCCATGATACGAGGATGATAATTACCAAAAGGTACCAACCACTTTCAGTCCAAAAAGGAAACTAAAGCATGCCAACCAGAAACTATCCATAAAGGGAACGAAACTTTGCAGATGTAGCAGAGAATTTTTTTTTTTTTTTTTTTTTTACTAACACACACAATTGTTCTTTGTCTAACATGAGATGCATTCACCCATGTTAGCACACCGGGAAGAGAAAAAGATTTAGTTAAATTTTAACCCCATAGTAAGTGGGATCTATGTAGTCCGTCAATTGATCAAAACTGTGATGATTATTTCAATTCATGCTCTAAAGAGAGCCATTCTTCAATAAATAGTCAGCAAAATTCTCCCCTTCTTATTCTCTACTATGTAATAGACATGAGTATTACATATGCAGATACATGTAACAGTCACTAGAATTGGATATACGTCCTATAATGAACTTACTAGGGATTTAAATAATGATCACAACAAAATGTTTCAATTGTTATTTTGCGGTTTCGCTCTTTTTGCCATCAATATTTACCGCAATTGATGTGTGAATGATCCGTAACAGTTAAACTCACAATGACAATCATGATTTACAAGTATATAGATTCAATTTACAACTTGTTATTATAAATTTTAAATTTGCCTGAATTATATATACATAAATTCCATACAACTAATGGCCATCTCTATTCACACCTATTGCTTTAACAACTTATTGAATTCCAATGTCTCATTATTAATTTTAGGTTTGTTTTAGAGGATGTATAGACCCAGAAACCAATAATTACCAAACCATCTCTACTGATATAGAAAAATCTTTGACCCTTCAGATGGTAAAACATTTCAAAAAGAAAATAAAATACCTTAACCGTTAACATAGTGAAAATATAATAAATGTCATATACTGGTTATCCTAAGGCATAAAGGGCTTTCTTACCACCTAATTTCCTATTTGAGAAGAACTTACCTTCCTTAAAATCAACCTAAGACTTCATAGATATAAACATTGACATATTTTAGGTAATACTAATACCACATATCAGCCTTATTTTTAAAATATAACTTTGTCATAGTGAATGCACAAAAAAGCTAATGCACCAGCACATTCACATTGAAATTAAATTTGTAATCAGATAATCATAAAATTAAACCTGATTCAGGTAAATCCAGTCCACATCTGCCAAATGCCAGCTACTTTACTGTTATATCCAAAAGACAGCAAACCAATTTCGCCAACATCTAATAACCTTGTTGCTTCACCAATTAAATAACAACTAAAATGATTACCTCTTAGGATATTCACGTCTCCAACAACCACATTAATACTTATGGGCTCTAGAGAATTAAAGTTTGCCAGAAGGATTGAAAGAATCTCCTTTTTCTAGCCTTTTTTTCGCAGATTGACATACAACACGAAGAAAATTTTCATATTCTTAATTCACCAAAAAGAATTGGAAAAACCTTGCTTTAAAGAATCGAGAACTTCTTTTAGGCAGTGGATTACCTGTTGGATGCACAAAACAACTTCTGATATCAATATTTATTAGAAAAGCAAAAAGAAGCCTTCTGTAAACAATTTTCTATTTGGTTTTTCTGCAAAAACGGAAAGAAATTAAATTTAAACAAGTAGAAACAGACTTAACAACTATATATTAGCTTGCAATCAACTAGCACGTTTTGGTAATCCACTCTTCAAAGCTAAAACATATAAGTCATATCTTGTAGTAAATGTGTCACTTAATTTAGTAGAACTATGACAGCTACAAACATGCTTAGACCCTCCATAGCCCAGTAAGTATTCATACATGCATACAACCACTATTCTTCACATTTGATCATTCGACAGCACATAATAGAATTTCAAAGTCGATAATGCAGTAATGAATGGAAATAGCTCTTATTGAGACTGTGTGATCAAACTTGGCCCAACATTGGCATTCAAATTAAGTGTGCAGCAATTCTTGGAAGCACATAAGTAAACCATGCATAGTATATGATTTTTTCCAAAAATATTCAGGGGCTTGCCATCCTACTACCTTTCTCTTTTAATGATTTTCTAAGACACCCCATCTAACTGACATTAACTGGCCCAAATTTTCAAAGATACTGATTTGACGTATATTTTTCAAGACTGTGAACATTAATTTTAAAAACTGTGTAGTGCATGGTAAACAAATATGGAAAGATTTAAATGCCCAAGTAATCTCTCAAACAATTCATAAATATGCATTATAAAATTCAAATTACAAAACCTTTACGGTGAAACGCAAATGTAAAATGTTTGAGAACAACTTGACCTTACTGCCATGAGCTTTGAATGCGATAACAACATTGACTTCAAGCAGCTTTTCTGTATTGAAAATTGAAATGATTATCAAAAATCAAATTATTCACAGTAAAAAATAGATCTATAGAAACACGAGCAAGCATGGATGCAGAGATAAAATATACGGAAGAAAACAACAAACTGAATATATATATATATATGCACACATGATTAAAGGATAAATAGCTTTATACGAGTACGAGGTAACAAGTGACATACTTTGAAAAATTCTAGTTATCTGTCTTTCCTGTTTTAATTCTTAACAGAACAATTCAGCAGAACACAAACTCTTAGGCTTCTGACCGGAGCACTCACATGCATAAATTACATATAACATTTATATGATGTACATAAGACAAATATAAAGGGAAAGGTTATGCCAGAGGGCCTCTAAATAGTTTCTTGCATTTTTCCTTGCTTCCTCCTGGAAATAACAGAGACATACAAGAGCCTAAACACCGCAATCCCTTTTTTTCACTGTAGCCTCCATCAACAATTTCTTCCGTGGTGAATTTTTTTCACATTCATTGGCGTTGGTAAAGGTCAAATTCGGTCTTGTAGCGTTCTTGAAACAACAGATATACCACTTCGGGTAACAAAAGGATTAACTTTGCTTACTACGCAAACTAACATGCCTCTCTTACGCACGCAAAGAATTGATACTTATAAACCATCACAATTCTTAAGTCATTGTGTTGGCAAAAATGTTGTTTAGATTTGATATTCTAGAATTTAGATGATAGGCCTTCAAAGCAATTTATTATAGTTTACCCAAAAAAAAAATCTCTCTTTTGACTTGGATGAGAATGCATCCACAGCAGGGCATCTTATCAGTTCAGCTATATAATTCCTACAAGCCAATGCTCTTAACGTTGCTTAAAAGGATGTTTAACATAATGCATGCTCCCTCTTCTCCTAAACTTCGATAACATGTTACTCGATCATCCACTGGATACAATTGTTTAAACTTTATGCAGAAAAAAAGTAAGGTTCATTATACCTCTCACACTTAAATCCTCGTTGCCTGTTGACTCATCTCAAGGACTACAGTCTTTTAGCACATTTCATGCTGTCAAATGATCATGATATTCGAAATAAAATTCCTATTTCTCCTTTAATAGATGTTTTTGACCTGTTAATTAAACCAATATTTTATATTATCATTAAACGAAAAGCAAAGTTTAAACTTAGATTCACTTCAGTCATGCATGCCAACTTCTTTACAAGTAATAAAGGCCAACAAATCTAATAACAAATTCATAGGATCCTTTCATCAACAAACAGATTTGCTAATAGCAAACAACAATCAAAAGTGAATAACAAATTCATAGGATCCTTTCATCAACAAACAGATTTGCTAATAGCAAACAAAAATCAAAAGCCACATGAGACACCTAGTAAAGGATAAATCCTATCATGATTGCAATTCCCTCTTGTAAACATCAGCAAAGCCCCACCGAAACATGTAGTCATCAAACAAACAGAGAATAATTGAAAGTTGTTTCAACGTCTTGCTTGCACGTGTGTATGAATCCGTACCCATCAAAGGGAGCAAAATCTAATATGTAAATTTCATTTCAACCATCCAATAATCATGCAAAGCGACAAAGTTGTGAAAAAAACACACATTTATTACAAACTTAAATAAGTTAAAATCGTAAATGAACCATTCATCATAAATAACAATCTAAACAATTATCAAACAAACATTTAACAATCACATTTAAAATATCTTAAAAGGAAACTTAGATTTAACCCTCTTACTTCTCTTCAAATTTCCTTTATTTTTCTCATCAATAAAGAAGGATTATATTCATTACAACATATTATAAAACATTTATAAGCAAAAGGAATCTTAGATATTAAACTCATGAGAGCTACTTTCTTTTAAAATTTCCTTCGTTTCCTGAGCATTGAAACATGGAATTAACCTAATGGCAACACATTTGAAAGATCATAAAATATCATTAAAAAAATTTATAAAGGAATCTTAGAAATTATAGTCTTCTATTCGCTATCTTTTACAAATTTCTTCCATTTTCTCACAAACCAAACGACTATTTTGTCATTATATACAATTTAAAAGATCATAGAAACTAAATGAACCATAGATTTTCTACTCAGGAACACTACTTTTCTTTTCCAATTTCCTCAACTTTCTTAACAACTAAACAAGGATGAACAAATAAAAACAAAAACCTAATATTTGATCGAAAATAACCTCGAAACAATTACAAAAAAAAAAAAAAAGAAGTTAAATCAAAAATTAAAGAATACCTTAATTGATATCATAAAATCGATTATGAGGGTGAGGAATAAAATCAGAGAGAATTAGGGGAGGTATAGATTCGAGGTACTAATTAGCATTATTATGGTTTTTTTTTTTCTTAGGATGATTTCTCTTCAATTTTTTTTTTTCGGATGATTTTGTTTTGCCGCCATTTGTTCTTCCCCATATAGCTGTTTTTCCGTAGACAAGCTTTGCTGCGATTACCCATGGACGGCTAGAATTTTATACAACTGTCTTATTTGGTGGACACGTGTACTATCACTTGGCCTTATTCGGCCGTTTTAATGTAGCCCGCGAACCTGGTCTCATTCGCGTTAAATTGGCGAATTGCGTCAAAATCCAAAAATGCAAAGATGTCATGTGTTAACCAAATAAGGGAAAAAGAAAAAGAAAATCTAAAAAATCAAAACATTAAATATTAAATAAGTAATTTCAATTTATATATTACATATTTTTATATTTTTATATTAAAAATACTTAATTTTAAAAAATTATTATTTTTTTATTGTTTAATTTTATTTTTTTAATTAAAAATTTTTTAAAAGTAAAAACTAGATCAAGCAAGTTTTTTTAAAAGAATATTTAAAAACATCAATTTATTTTTAATAATCGATATAAAGAAAAAAAAAAGCTATTTGACCTAACTTTCTTTTGACTTAAAAACTCCTTCAAAGTAGAAGTCAAGCCAAATAAAATTTTCTAAGAAGTCATTAACAAAAAAAGTCAATTTAATTTTAATCAATAAAATAAAAAAAAAAGAGCTTAAAACTTTTTTTTTTAAAAAAAGGCTTGTTAAAAATAATCTAATTCTTTACATAATTTTTATTTTTGTTTCAAAATATTCTCGTTCGTTAAAATATAATTTGATATCTATAAAAAAAAAGTTGATGAAAATAAAATTACAAAATAATTGTAGCTTAATTTTTAAAGTTTTTTGCTTTTCATAAACTGTAGTTTAATATTTAATGCTTTTATTTTTCATATAAACTTCGTAATAACTTTTAAACTGCAAAAAAAGATGAAACAAGTACGAAAACTATCAAATTCTAAAAAAACTAACTATTCATATTTCAAATATATTTCTTTTTTAAAATATTTTTCACATTTATTCATTCACCTACATAAAAAACCTCAAAATTTTACTTCAAAAAATAATCATTCACTTTTGAAAGATTTTCCCATATCTTTTTACATGTTAATTTGACGATCTCTTTTGATTTTTATTTTGTACAATATTATTTTCTTACTCGCATAATAAATGTATCCAATTCTAATTTTGTATAATTATTAAATCTAATGAACATTTGGTAAAAGTATCTGTTTAGTCAAATGATATAATCTTTAATATTAAAGAAATTAAAATTTAAATTTCTTCGTATATACAATAATTTATTAAAAAAAGTTTTAAATCAAGCGATTAAATGTTAACACATCAAAGAATGAGGTAAGAAGAGAGTCAATCACCTTTTTTTATTAAACTGTGTACAATATAAAGCATCGTAAGAATAAATCACGGTTATAAATTTAAAACTAGTCTTATACGCACTTATCATACTCTAATTTATCCACC
>JBBYHO010000001.1:7500197-7519831 GCA_038382025.1 Adansonia gregorii | reverse complement strand
GCGGCTGTTGGAGGTCCTTCTGGTTCAGCCCCCGCCACCACCGCTGCTGCTGCTGCGCCCAAGGGCAAGGAGGAGGAGAAAATCGAAGAAGAATCAGACGATGACATGTGCTTCAGTCTGTTTGATTGAGGAATTTATTAGGGAATATTGAGCTTTAATTATCATTTTCAAGACTCAAATCCAGACATGTGTTTCAGCCTGTTTTGATTGAGGAATTTATATTAGGAATATTGGCCTTTAATTATTATTTTTAAGACCCAAATCCAGACATTAATTATTGTTGATTTGCTTCTTAATATCAGTTAATATATAGGATAGGATCAATGTTGACTGTAGTAAGCATATTTATATTACATTTAATTGTTGGTTCGAGTTCAATTTTTTTCTACTCTGTTATTCCGAATCTTTATTTTTTTAAACTATTTTTATTAAGCATACATGTATATTTGAAAAAAGTAGATATTAGAATATAATCTTTTAAATGCAAAAGTTTTTTTTTATAAAATTAAACATATAACCAATCCAATAAGCCTAATAAACCTGACTTGCATTGAGCAAAACCTAGGTAAGGAATTTTTACTTTGGATGAATTCTGACCTGACTCAAAATTATCATTTATGAAACAAAAAATTATTTTCATTTAAATTTAATTATTATTATTAACATTGATATGAATTTCAGATAGGCCCAAACCTAGATAAGAAAAAAATATTATCTGAGCCTTGACCCATGAAGACCTCCATTCGAAAGGCAAAATATGATCATATATACTTAAAAAATGAAGTGAGATCAGCAATCAATAAAATAAGTATGGTTTATTGCTTTTCACACAGCAATATGCATCAGGCATTTCTTCTTCCAAAGACAACCAGACGGCTAGCATCCGAGAAGTGCTAACTTCAACCAGCTGCATTGCTTCCAAGTTACTCGGATTCGAGTGCAAGTGTCAGAGATAAGTATGTTCAATTTTTTCCTAAAAATTTTTTATGTATTTGAAGAGTCCGAAGATCATCTCCTCATGCCGTTCCTTGAATATGCTTCGAATATAGGTATCGGACACATGTATTGCAACAAGAACAAAGAGTCAGATAGCTGCTTCCCATGCACCCATACCATAAATCCTTTGTCAGGTAAAACGTAAAACATAGCCACTGATAGCCTGCTTCTCAGTAGGGAAACTAGAATTTCAATGGCATATATGCAATCTTAGTAACATTGACAACAAAAGGATATCCCAGCTTAGTCTGACTCCACCATACGTTATCTCAATCTATTGTCACTCCGACTCTTCATTTTTCTTAAAAATATCCGTGTCCAACACATTTTCAGACATGGGTATAGGAATATGACCCTTCAAATACATTAAAAAACCTTTAAAAAAATTGAATATGCTGTGTTAGACACATACTCGTATCCAATACTCTCACCCATGTTTGAGTAACATGGATCTCAATGATCAACATCAAAAACACAAAGTCATAATCATTAAGAACAACTCTTTAAATGTAATGTTTCTATAATTTAAAATCAAATTCTTAAGAAAGATTCACTATATATATATATAACAGTTCGACAAATGAACGGTTCTGATCTTCCCAAGTTTGGATGTCCATAGGAGTATAACAATATGTTTGAGTACTATCTATTACCCCAAGTCAGGGAAACAATCTTTACCTAAGTATTATGATACATGAATTGAGTGTTTTACCGATTAGGCTTTACCTGATTGAATAAGTAAAAAATGACATTCATATTATACTTCAATTGCCCTTTCCGAATGATGGCCACTGGAGACAATAAAATGCAACTATAAATCAGATATGCAGACAATTAGTTACCTCACACTATGTACGTCTGCCTCGAACTCTTCAGACCGCGTTTTCTTCTCGGATTAGCACTGATCATGCAGGAGAAGGCATTGACAAGTTCAGAATCCTCTTCGGTTGCCAAAAATTTTGCTGAATTTGGGTCTGCAAGCAGAAGTTTCGCCACGAGATATCCTGCGATAGACCAGGTCTGGAACAGATGCGATTGTTTTCCAATGAACCTTGCTTTTTTAGTATCATAATATTCAGGCCATTTGTCCCTAGATATGCGTTTCTCGGCAACTGAAACAGCTTTTGCAGCAATATCTGGTCTATTCATCTTAATGCAAGCAACTGTGAGCTGTACGATGGGGATTCATGTATCAGAATTTCATGCTTCAATTGCCAAGCTTTCAATCAAAAGCAATCTCTTTCAACATGCAAAACATGTGATGCATTATCTTTTAATATAAGTCGTAAATATGTGAAACATACTGCATAATGCACCACTATCTATGCCCTCTATTGCTCCAACTCTTAATTTTTTTTTAAAGTACTCATGTCCAACGCATACCCGGACATGGGCATGGAGATACGATCTTCCAAGGACCCTCTAAATAAATGAAAATCCTGAAAAAAAAAATTAAATACACTAGTATTTGACACTCACAACTAAGTCCGAGTAACATAGCCAACGGCTAAAATTTGGCAAGACTACAAGTCAGAATGAACCAAATGTCCCACCATCTACATTTTCCTCCTTTTTTTTTTTTTTTGGATGGTCATCTACAATTACTTAGGTAAGCCAACTAGATTAATAGGACCTTCAAATCATTAAGAGAAATACACCACAAAACCCTCAAAATCTACGGACTTTAAATGCAAACCTAAGAGCCGGCTATTAACAAGAAAATTTAGAGAAATTAAAACAAGAATGCCACGACTACTAACCTGCCAGAGTAGAGTTGGCCAGGAACCACCATTGTGGTAGGACCAAGGCCTGCATTACAAATAATAATAATAATAATAAAATTTCTTACAATTAAAATACTGATGCCAACCAAAAATAAGAGCATTATCATATTGAAGGAAGACATATTACGTGTTCTTAGGATCGCAGCCTGTAATGATCTGCCACTCTTGACCTTCAAGAGCGGGGTAACAGATCTTAAGTGGCATGTCTGCCACCAAATCTGCCCATTTAGCTTCAATGAGATCCAATATTGCATGTGACTGATCAATTGTTGCAAGACCACTCACAACAGCCCACAAATTTCCCAGAGAGAAGAACCGAAAATCCATATGAGCTGGTTGTAAGTTCCCGATCAGATAGCCTCCTTTATTAGGCATCCATTCCACCAACCAAGGAGAAATTTGATCGGGATAAATATTGAACTTATTAACAGCATCATATGAATACTCTTCGGTCTTGTAACGATAAATTTCATTAAGTTTTCTCATATCGATCCAATAATATTCTCTGATATGAAATGACAGAGCAACCAGACGATTATTCAATGCTCGAATAAGATCAGCTGATCCATCCTCTGGAGTAAGCATTTCACGTGCACATAACAATGCTGAATAGAAGAGTGCCTACAGGAATGCAAAAGTTATCTCAAGATCAGGTTTGGATTTTTTGCAAGTAACTGTGGCCACTAGATTTAAATTTCTCGTGGATGCAAAACATGTTAAAATTTTCAAAAAAAAAAAAAAAAGTGTCACCATGAACATTAAAATAAACATTATACCAATATAATCAACCAACCTTTAGCATAAATCAAAGATAAGCCAGGCATTTATGGTAATTCTCGGAGCAAATTTTGAACAATAGGTTTCTCAAACTAACAAAATGAGAATAGCATCAAATTTGGCTATGTTTTTGACTATCGTAGTAGAATTATTATTCCCCAATTAAACAATTAGTTACTATAGCATCATCAATGAACCATCCAACCTTGAAAAAAATGAAGGCTCCAACGAAGGATCAAGAGAAACTCACAACATATCCATTAATTTGTTCTTCCTACCTATTTTTACTTTATTTCCCCATTCGCGCATGCAATTTTCATGAAACACAAAGTAGGTGGAAAAATTATCTAATGTAAGTTGAAAACCTTCTATCCGCAAATCTTTCCACCATGAAAGTGAGCTGCTTGACAACATCTGTTCTGCCATTTGCCCACATCCTAGATTTTCTTCCCCAACACTCTTGAGAGCAAACACATTGATATTGCATCATGATAACGTCACAAACATTAACTACTAAGCATAATGCCTAAGCCATCGACTGTTATAAATTTTTTGCCATATTGTTGCCACCTTCACTCTCTTGTATGGAAATTTGTCTGCATTTTGAAATGTACATTTCCTGAGAGTTAAGGATAATTGGCTCCAATAATTTTGTTTCGTGCAAATTTGGTTCGATTTCCATGTATTTCATGTTGCTTTTTCAAATCGATTAATGCGTAGAATACTTGAGCCAAGTTCTGGTTAATTATTTTTAAGTTACTTTAAATACTGTAGGCTGTTCCCTTTCATAGCCCATATGTACTCTTTTATACCAGAAGAAACAACCAAATGGAGTTTTCTATTATTGATCTTGAGATATTTTTATTACCTGAATTTCCAGAGGGTGCCCATGAATTCCCATGCGGCGATCTATCATGCAAGAACCATCCGTAACCAATAATGTAGGAAACATATCAAAACCATCAGCAAGGCATAGCCGCAGAATCATCTTGATTCCAGTTTGGACATCAACTCTTTCCTGAACCGAAAGATCGCCAGAGCATTTTCCGTATGCCCGCAATAATATAATCCACCACAATCCTGCAATTGAAATAGGTAGATACAAAATAATTCAGAAACTCAAGTAAAAATAGAAACCTTCTCTAGACTAAACCTTTTACCCGAATCAACAGGAGCAACACGGCCAATAGCTGCCTCTCCAAAGTCAGGATCCAATACCTCCTCCGTTGTCGAATCATCACCATCAAGAGGAACTGTGCGCACTTTAAAACTTGCAGGCATCAATCCCTGACCAGGGCTATGACAGTCCATTGTTTTTTCCCAGCTCTACAATATGAGTAAGTATATAATATATTAAATAAGATTAAAAAAAAAAGGGAAAAAGGAGGCAGTTTACATAACAGTAGGTAGGACATACATTCAAACCATTTTATATTCAACTTTGTCGAATGCATTGGATCCGGATGCATGACCGTGATTGCATGTGCACAAATGAAGAGGAAAGCTATCCCACATCTCAATTTGCTGGTTATTACATATAGAGTGTTCTCAAGGTGGTTCCAGCATGAGATGTTTACATATGTTGAAACAACAATTTGCATTACTTCTCGTTCACAGCCACTTAAAAAAAACAGTTCATTTTGCCACATTGATAAAATTTTGCCATATTATTCTATTTAAGACCATATCCAAAGTAAGATCATTAGATAAGTCCTTTAATTATATTGATTATGCTATCAGTTAAATGATTACATGATCATAGTTGCTGGCATATTTAAATCCATGGTTATACTCATTTTAGCTATTTCTAGACAAGTATATGTTTCCAACCATGCATGTAAACAGCAGGGCAAAAAAGCATTAGGAATATGTAAACCAATTGTAGTATATATACCAACAATGACTAGGCAGTTAAAAGGAAAGTAAAATATGAATGAATTAATCACCATGAATTATAATAATGAAAAATAATCAAACTCCGTAGTGGTAAAGAAATTCATTGTTTCACTTTTTAATCTAAATAGCATAGAGTAAATATGCCTCTATCTTTTGACAAGTATAAAAATGTCCAATTTCAGCAAATATGATAGGGAAATTTCAGAGCAACCAAATTAAAGAGAAATATGAACATGAGAAGAACAGCGGCCGTATTAATGGTGTTGGAGATTTAACAATATCAGGTGTTAGCTGACCAAGGACAATAACTTGCGGGAACAAATTTCTCCTATGCATATGCAGAAAGATACACAATCGTCCTTATATAGGAAACACAAGTGAGGCAAATAACTTATCAAGACAAATGAAAGATCCACCGAAATATAAAATTACTATCAGAAATTGTCAATACAATCATACTATCCGATGTGAAAATACCTGTAACTGAAGCGTATGGAGTATGAAGTTCCGAACAATGTCATACTCTCCTTTTAACAGGAAAGCAATACCAGAAGGTATGAAATCACGAATAAAGACTTGATCATAATTCAACACGTTGGAACTTGTGGGATCATTGGCAGCAATTGTTCCAATAGGAGTTCCACAATAGTAAACCACAGAATCCCGCAGTAACTCCCACGCTTCATCCTCGATATAATCTACACTAGCCTTGAGAAAGGCACTTGTTCCTGTTCCAGCTGTACGGTTAGACATCAAGACTTCCTTTTCCCTCTTCAACTCAACATCCTCAAACTCTAGAATGTTTTGTGAATTTATTGAACCATTAAGATTCAATTTCTTTGCAGTATCCCCAAAGCACGCCCCATTTCCTTCGCCCATACCAACTCCGCTCACACTTTCGGCCTGCTGGCATTTGCAACTGAGAAGCTTCAATCTGTCGATTGCTGTATTCCCGTACAAACGACCACCGACTTGCATACACCTATAGCTTCCGAATCGACATCTCAACATACTCGAACACTTCAGGGACCGAAAATACCTTGACCCTTTTCTCTTTGCAGACTTAATGTGGTATTTAGAATAAAATGCTAAATCCGAATTGCTAGAACACAGATCACTACTTAAAAGCTGAGGAACAGCCACAGATAAAACGTGCAGAACTGCCTCAGAAGTTCCCATTGATATGATGCTTATCAAATTAAAGGCACTGTGTATAAAAATTGAAAGCCTTCTAATCAAACAGATCCAGCAGCTTCACCTTCAATTCAAGATATTGAAACCTTAAATCAAAAACAAAAAGATCGAAGGATACAATCAATATATGTAAATATACAGAAAAGCTTTCACACAATACCAACAAGAAAAATAACTAAATCAACCAAACAAAGCATGAAATTAATACAAATCAGTGCAAAGATGAAACTATAAGTCCATGTTTTGGACCACAAAAGCCACATACACACACACACACACACACACACACACATATGTATACAAAGAAAAATCATGATAATAACACATTAATTAACTGATCAAATAGGAATTAAAGCAAAAGAAAAAAAAACATAATTTTATATAATCAAACTACTCTACAAAAAATCCAGGAGCAAAATTCAAATAAAATTATCAATACCCAGACGCAAAACCAAAAAAAAAAAAGAAGAAAGTAATATAAATCTATATTCTTCAAAGCATTTTAAATTATTCCAAAAAAATGCAAATCCCTGCATGCAAACAACAAAACCCAGATAGAATTATATACAATTACACAGAAAAAAATTAAAAAAAAAATGAAAAGAGCTAACCTTGGTGGGGCTATTTCAGAAACGATAAGAAAAATGAGAAATCCGAGAAAAACTGAGATGGTTTAGTCTTAAAATAAAATGGAAAAAAATGAACAAGGATAGGAAATGTGTCGTTTCAATGTTTTATGTGTACCAAATGCAATCCGCACAGCAATCACTTTCAAGTTTCAACCCCCACCCCGCCCCCTTTTGTCTACAGGCGACGAGAAAATTGACATGCCCAAGCTTCCACGTCTCCTTTTTCTTCTTTTAATAATTATCTATCCTTTACTTTCTTCTTCTTTTTTTTTTTTTTTTTCAATTTTTAACTATAAAATTCGAAAAAAAATAAAATGGATTTGAATTATAATGATGGTTTAATTTTTATTTAAAATTTTTAATTCAATTAAAATATTAATTAAATATATTAAATTTAATTTAATTTTTAATTTGCATATTAAAAATTATAATTATTCTAATTAAATTAATTTTTTATTTTTATTTTATAACTCAAAATAAATATTTTATTTTTAAATAAAATATAAAAAATATATTTTGAACAAAGCATATCTGAATGGATAAAATTTAATTTAAATTAATTTAATTTAATTTTAATTTATTTAAAAAATAAAATATTGCCTATTAATAATAATTTTTTCTTTCAAAACTAATCCATTATCATTTCTACTTTTTCTTAGGAATTTTTTTTAATTGAGTCTCTAAACTCGATAAATATGAAGGGTAATATTTTAAGGCAAAACAATATAATTATTATGCCAATGTTTTAATTTCTAAAAAACGGATACGAATCAAATTCCAGCCATTCAAGTATGTTTGGTTAGTTGACTTTTTTATAGTATTTTAACTCAGTTAAATTTATGTATGATTTAGATTATTCGTGTAAATTTAAAAATTTAATTAATATTTAAAAAAATTTTATAAAAATATTAAATTATATAAAATAAATTTGTATACAAATTTGAGGATTACCTAAAAAAGAGCATGATATTGACTTCAACATTCAATGTCAATATTAGTACGATTAAATTTGTTTTTTAATTATATAATATAAATTTTTTTTACATTTATTTATATTATTTATAATAAAATTAGAGGTATTGAAGTATTTAAATTTTTAAAATTAATTATTTGCTAAAAAAATAACTACTTACTTAAAAACAACTTTTTTTCTATTTTAACTTGTTTTTCTTTTAAAATATAATATATTAAGTATTTAGTAAATAAATAATCATCTATTTATAATGTTTCTTGTACTAATAATTTATACTAAAATAAAAATTTATTAATTGAATCCCTATTATAAATAAATCAAACACCGACTCAATAAACTAAATTACATAAAATAATATTGTACTTACAAAAATTACTCGCAGATCTAAAAAACTATCATGTTTATTATTATTTGTTTCTAAAACATATATATATATTTTATATCATATAAAAATAAATATTTTAAGTTATCCGTGTATAAAAAAATTAATAAATGAAAAAATTAAATTACTAAAAATAAAATAAAAAATATTTTTTTAAATCACTAAAGATAATAGAAAGATTTTGATTACTCGTTTAAAAATATAAATGAATTTTATGAAGTTCATTTCATATGATATCAAACTTGAACAAATATGTATGTACTAGCCAAACGAGAGAGTTTAAAACAAGCTAGGAATTCCTCTGATTAAATCAACATTGTAGTACATTCCCAATGGACCCCTTAACCAACATATATTTTCTTTATATTTGGTTTTTGCTTTTTATATTTAATTTTGGCTTGTATATATGTATATATATATATGTGTGTGTGTGTAAATTTTCTATCAAGAAAAAATCAAGTGAGACTTTCTTGTTGAATTACAATCAATTTAAACCCTTAAACTTTTATTCTCAATTAATTAAGTATTTTTCTGACGAAAATTATAACGATTAATTTTTTTCAATAATTATGATCCGCACCGACAACTACGGTTTCCTTCAATAAAAAAATTTAATTGATGAGAAATAAAAGTTTGAGGATTGCTTGATTGTAACAAAATAAAGGTGGTTTAATTGATTTTTTTTTTTTTATTGTTTAGGAGCTTGTTTTGTATATAAGCCTTTGATATTTTTGCTGCTTTTACTTCCACAATATTAACTTATCGAATTGAACCCATTGTTTACCATAATAGTGTTTAGTAGATTTAAAGTTTAAATCTTAATACTTGTAATTTTTTTTTATCTTTACAAATCAATCTTATTTAAAAAAAATAACTTACTAATTTACAATAGCAAAATTGTCTCTACTTTGTACTATCACAAACCTCTTCTTATTCCCGTCACGACTAATTTTATCATTTTTCAAATCTTGGTATAAAGAAAAATATTAGATTTATTCAAATATCAAACAACATATTTAATTCGCGTATTTTAATCTTTTAAACAATACAAAAAGATATACGACTGTAATCAAAATATATAATTTAAAAATTTTGAACTAGGTCCGACTACCATAAACAAGTTTAACAACTTTTTTTTTCTAGAAGAGTTCATGTGTGGGATTGTGACTTAAAACTTTCAAAAATATTTTGCCTAAATTTAAGTTGGACCAGGTTAAGATAGAGGCATTCATGGGTCATCTTATTTGTTTAAATCCAAATATCAGTTTGATATTAAAGAAAATTTAGACAAAAATATTAGATTTAAAAAATGAGCTTGGATAAAAAATTATGCCTATTTAATAAATAGGTTTGGCCTTGACTCCCATTTTCAAAGCTAGAGTCAGGCTCATTTTAATAATATATATTTTATATATTAAATAATTTTATCATATAAAAATACATATATATAATATTAGAGTGCAAACATTAACAAATGACAAATATGTTAAGTTATTTAAAATTTAAAATTTAATAAAAAATTAAATTACTAAAAATTAAATTTTAAAAAATATATTTTATAAAATAAATTAAAAATAAAATAAACGAGCTGAAACGAATTTAAATAACCTATTTATAAATATAAATTAATTTAGATAAAATTTAAAATTTTATATTTTAAACTAAATTAAACTTGATAAAAATAAATAATATTATATTTAAATTTATTTTAAATTCGATCTTATCTAGCGTACGAACCATTCTAATCCAAGCTACTTGAAAATTATTTCAGTATTTATTAAATTATTAAAATATTATCTTTATATTAATATTTATATAATTATTATAATTAAATTAAAAAATGTTTTTTCCTCTCTTTAAATAAAATAATTAATAATTAATAATTAATAAAAACCAATAAAAAAGGAGACACATACAAGGAGGGAGGGAAAGATAAAATAAATAAATAAAAGAAAGCTAAACCGGTCCACTCAGTCAGTCGTTGGATCCATCGAAGAATCTGATCCGTCCATTTTACAAAAAAAATCAACGGTTTCTATCACTCGGCAAATTCGGTTCGATTTTCCCAATTAAAATTCCCCCTCACTGTTCAGTGTTTTTTTATTTCTTTTATATCACATAATCATAAACCCTAGCCGCCATCCTTCTCTTTTATTTTCTCTCTCTTTCTTTGTTTATTTTCCCAAACCATGATTTATCTGGAGCCTCATAACTCTATTTTCTATCTTTGATTTTTAGGAAGAGACCCATCTGAAAATAAAAAAAAAATTCATTTTCTCTGTCTCTTGGTAAAGAACAGAGATATTGGGTTTTTTGTCAACGAAATTTTGGAGTTGATTGATCTTTGTTTACTCATCGTGTTGTTGTAGCTATCTTTACTAGTTTCCTTTCAAAAAAAATTTTTTTTTCTGTAGCTGAGTTAGACGTTTTCAGTTTCACCGAGTTGTAGATTTTTTTTTCCCCTTCTGAGTGCAAGCACGGTGTAGATCCGCTTCTTAATTGGGGTTTTATTCGTTTGGTTCTGTGTTTGTTAACGTTCTGTAGTTTTTTCCTTTTTTTCCCGACTGAGTCAGCTAGCGCTTCGTTTGCTATCAATTTATTCGAGTCGACTCGCAATTTACCGAGTCAACTCGGGGGTTCTGAGTAAGGGAGATCGAGGGAGGAGTTAGGTGTAAGCAGCAGAAGAAGCACTGAACCGCGATGCCTTCGGTGAGGATGAGGCGGACAACAAGGGTTTTCAGGATGGCGAAGAGCTCGGAGGCCCTGGTTCTTCGTTCCGGGCGGCGTCTCTGGCCCGATTCTGGTGAAATAAAGCCCAAGAGACCCTATAACAATGGTGATGAACACTGCGACTTCATGAAAAGAACCCCGAAGAGTGAAGTAAACAAGGCTGCTGCTGAGGTAAATGGGAAGCCCAAAAGATTAGGCCACGAGGAGATTCCAAAGAAGCAATCCAGGAAAACGAAAGCTGAACCTATAAACGATGGTGGTAGTGTAGATAGGATGTTTGGGATTGTTTATAGCAGAAAAAGGAAGAGAAATGGGGTTCAAAAGAACCAAATTTCAGGGAATTCGGAGCAAAAAATGTATGGGAAAAAGTTTAACAGAAGGCAGGTCATTAAGAGGAGGAAGACCAACAAAGATGTGGAACAGTCAAGAATATTAGCTTTCATTATCGGAGGTGGAGATTGTTGTGGCTGGTTTTCTAGTTTTTTATGTTTGGTTTTGGGTTATGTGAAAAGGGCAGAAGTAAGGTTGTCTGAACTTGCAGCCTTTTTGATGTCTCAGCCAATTTCTGGCGTTTACTCTTCAAACGGTGTTACTTTATTATGGGTAAGTTTCTAGCGCTTTTATCAAATGCAAAACAGGTCACTTGTTTTCTTTTTTTCTTCGTTAAAATTTATCAAAGTATTTATATACTGAATTTGAAGGTGAATTACTTAGTTTTGTAGAAACAAATTCAAGTTTCTTTCTCTATTATAATGCACTTTAGCTACTGCTTTTGATAATTTAATTTATTGGGTTTCTTCATACAAATTCTGTCAGGGACCTCCCACAAATAGAACTGGAATTTGCAAGTTTTCTGGGGCTAAGGAGTTCATTCCACTGTTTTATGTGGATTTTTCTTCAGTTCCCTATTGTTTTATGCATATGCATCACCGTCTGCTTTTTAGATCAAAGGGTATGAAATTATTTCCTATAAATACCGATGAAATATTGAGTGACAGTGAAGAAGATGAATCATGTGTGACCTGTGTTGTGGATTTTTCCAAGAGTATGAGTTGTTCTACTGTGGTTAATATTTATAATCTTGGGAGAAAAGTTGTTTTGGATCCATATGTTAGATCTTCCAAGCTAATAGGTAGAAATGCTTACTATAGAAATGGTCTGAGTTCTCATATACAGAAGAGGAGGAGTTCACTGAGGAGGAAGAGAGCATGGAATCCTTCACTTGTCGGCATAAACAAGGCGAGTGGAGCTCTAATGTCTGATCCGATTAGTAGTAGAAGAATTGGCATTCCTTTTTCTTCTTTAGTTTCTAAAAACAAGGTTAGGTGTTCAGTCCGAAATGATTCGGAAAACTCACGCAATATTAGCTCTTCCACATCGGATTTGATGCAGAATGTAGATTCATCGCAATGCTCTGCCAATATATTAGTCATTGAACCAGATAGATGTTACAGGGAAAAAGGAGCAGTTATCACTCTGGAGCTCTCTGCATCACGAGAATGGCATCTTGTAGTAAAAAAAGATGGGTCAACTAAGTATGCACTCAAGGCAGATAAATTTATCAGACCCAGTTCTTGCAACCGTTTCACTCATGATATAATTTGGACCGGGGACGATAATTGGAAGCTCGAGTTTACAAATCGGCAGGACTGGGTCATTTTCAAGGATCTTTATAAGGAATGTTCTGAGCGTAATGTGCCTTCTTCAACTGTTAAGGTGATCCCTGTGCCTGTGGTTCGTAAGGTTTCAGGGTATGAGAATAGAAGCTTTGTACCATTTCACAGACCAGATTCTTATATTTCTTTAGATGGTGATGAGGTATCTAGAGCCTTGGCAAAGAAGACTGCGAATTATGACATGGACTCAGAAGATGAGGAATGGTTAAAGAAGTTCAATAATGAGTTTTTCTCAGGAAATGGCCATTGTGAGCATCTTTCGGAGGATTGTTTTGAGTTGATGATTGATGCTTTTGAGAAGGCCAATTTCTGTAATTCAGATGATAACTCTAACCAGAATGTTGCTGGCCGTCTATGTCCTGGTCTGGCTAGTGGAGAAGTGGTTGAAGGTGTTCATGCTTATTGGTTTAGAAAAAGGAAGAGACGATCAGCACTGCTTAGAGTTTTCCAGGTAAAACTAGCATTACCTCTTAGATATATCATTTCATTTTTGCAAAATTTCCTCGGTTTTTCCGTTGTACAGTTGACTAGATGGAATTCTTATGAAAATGGATATATCTTCAAAATTTCTTTATGTAAATGGATTTTGTGGTAGAGTCATTTAGGTAAAATTAAATTCACTTCGTTGTATTATTGTATAATTGTACACCTTATCTACTTTTAAGTAAGATAATATTTGCTTTTGTCCGAGTGCGATCGTTCCTCGAAATTTTGAGTGAAGTTTAAACATGGAGGGATCTACACGTTTATAAAGGCTTTTCCTCCCAACTTTGTTTGATTCCTCCATTTATTTTCATGGAACGAGTTTGAAGAATTGTACTTCCAAGTACCCAAGTAATCTCTCTGTGAACTTTCTTTTATGTTCTGTTCTCTAAATTAGCTCTTTGAGAATTTGGAAATTTGTTTTCTGCTGCCATGGGAAATGTTGCTATCATAAGTTCCATGAGATTGAAAGACAAGTATTCTGATCAACTGATCGTGTTACATTCCTTTGTCATCCGAAGGCATAAGTTGAAAGTCCAAATGTTTATCACGTCTGTCATTGCAGTTTAGTCTCCTAGTCTTCCTTCTGGCCGTTTGCTGTGCATGTCGACTGATCTAAGCAGCTAATTACCTTTTATGCACTTGACTTTGGTTGATGTCTGACCAAAAGTTATCTTCCATTCTAACAGGGTCATCGGGTTAAGAAAGCTCCACAGGTTCCAAAGTCTTTTCTACGTAAGCAGAGGTCATTTAAACGTCAGGCTAGTAATGGAAGATTCAAGCACCCAATTTTGTTGCAAGGTATGTTATATTTTCTGATTATAGTAGCCATGTCAATTGACTGTACTGGTTTTGTGATAGGACTCTGTTTCAGAGTTTGCTAAAACCTGTATCTCTCGTAATCGTGCAGCCTCGGCAGTAGGCGAACACGATGCCTTGGCAGAACAGAATGCCATGGTGAAAGTCGAAGAAGCTAGGCTCTCAGCAACCAGATCCGCTGAATCGGCTATCCTCAAACGCCAACAGGCACAATTACTAATGCAAAATGCCGATATGGCTACGTACAAAGCCATTATGGCACTCAGAATAGCTGAAGCTGCTCGATTTACAGAATCTCCGGAGTGTGCAGTTGCTCAATTCTTTATCGATGATGTATCGGTGCTTGGCTAATCGGGATGCTTGCCGGAATCTCGTACTTGATTTCCTGGAAAAACACTGCCTCATTGGCTGTTTTTGAAGCCCCATGGAGAAACGACCTTGGAAAAGATTACTGTAATATTGTATAGCTGTAAGTTGAATGTATATTCTGTATTTATTGCAACTTCAAACCAAAAATTTTTTGCCCAGGTATTCGGTAGAAAAAAAAAAACTGAAAAGAATGAAATTACAGGAAAATTCTGAGCTTTAGTTAAGTATCTGGTCTTTTGACATATCTGGATCAAGAGATTGAAATAAGTTTTTGGGTATCTTTGATGCAGTTTATATGGTTGTTATCAATTATGGGTAAAAAGGAGGATCTAGGAAAGATACTTAAACTTGGAAAGTATTGATTGGATGAATTATTACTATAGTAAAAAAATTAATTTAAACGTGATAAATGGATGCGATTGAAAAAACTAAGTAAAGCTGAAGAACATGATGAATAAGTGTTGTGATAATAAGTATATAGCATTGAAAATAATTGTAATAAATATAATGATAAAAATAAATATGATGCAATTAAGCAGCGCTATATTTCACATGCTCTATGTTTCTTCTGGATTGCAATATCTTTTAACTTGTCGGGCACTATAACTTTCCATATTTGCAGAAATAGTGAGCAATAGCCCTAACTTTTAGATCAATTTTACGGACCAATTTTGTAGACCCTACTGAGGCAGTACGCATGAAGCTTGGAAGATCATCAAAATAAACTTAAGAAATGGATTGTAAAGACAGATATGAGAAAAACCCAGAAAGTATTTGCGGTTCCTTGAGTGCGTAACTAAATTCATGTGATTACCAAGAGTCAGTTGTCAAATAAAAATAATTGCTTTATTTTGGGCCCAAGGGAATAACTGGTTCCTGTGACTCTAGCAGGCCGGCATAAAAACCCAAGCCCTAAAAATCTTACAATCTTCCAACGGCCCCTTTAAAAACCAAAAACCCTAGCTGAATCTGTCTCGTCCGCTCGTCACTCTCATCAGGCAACCTCGACGCAGCTGCTATTTTTTGTTTTTTGCTTTCAGGTAAGGTAAACGCCCTTTTCTGTTTTATCTCTTCTTCGTTTTTAGATCTTCAAACTACTTTTTTTGTTATCTTATTGAATGTTTGTTATTGATCTTGTATTCTACACGTTAGCCTCGAAAAAAAAAGTTGGGTTTTGGTTGAAATCGAATTCTTCAGTTTCTATGTTTCGATTTGATTAAGATATTGGATCATAAGGATACTGTTACTATGATTGTAGGAAACTGGTGGGTGCTGGAAGCTAATGCAAGTAATTTGGAAGAATGATATACTTTCTCTATATGATTTTTGAGTTGTTAGTGATTAAAAAAATTTTAAAAAAAAGCTATAGATAATTGCTTCATTGTTGCTTCTTTTATGGAAAATCAACAGCAGCTTGTGTATTTGGAGGGATGGTGAGGGTTAGCGTTTTGAATGATGCACTCAAAAGCATGTACAATGCCGAGAAAAGAGGCAAACGTCAGGTCATGATCAGGCCTTCCTCAAAAGTGATCATCAAATTCCTTTTGGTCATGCAGAAGCATGGTTTGTTTCTATCTAATTACAATCTCTACCCCCTTTTTATCATTCTAGTATTAGTATGATCTATGGATTTGTTGCTCTGACTCTTTATTTTTTCTTGAAGTTCATGTGTTTACACATACTTGGATATGGGTATAAGGATATAATCTTCTAAGAACTCTCCAAATATATGGAAAAACTTACAATAAATTGCACATATTTGTATTCGAGACTCACACCCGTGTCACAAGTAACATAGATCTATTGCAATGTGAAGATGCTGATACATATAGCATTTTTTATTGGCATTTGCAGGTTACATTGGAGAGTTTGAATATGTTGATGATCACAGAGCAGGTAAAATAGTGGTTGAACTTAATGGAAGGCTGAACAAGTGTGGGGTGATCAGTCCTCGTTTCGATGTAGGAGTCAAGGAGATTGAGGGTTGGACTGCTAGGTTACTTCCTTCAAGACAGGTTAGCTTTGAAAATTCTTGGTATTTTAATCGTTATGAATAGTGTTTTCGCAATATATAATATATATTTTGATGAAAATGTTTTCATAAGAACTACTAGTAGTGGTAGTATTTTCTAAGATTAAGAAATCCTTGTCGGGAGAAAGAAACTACATACATTTGAAGGTGGAAACGAACTTCGATTTATGCTTTCGTTATTTGGTTTTCATAGTACACTAGATAGAATTTTTTGATTGAATAAGGATTCGTCAATTAAAAGGAGAGTTCGATTTTACATGGGCCTTATTCGATTTTAACATTGCAGTTTGGTTATATTGTGCTCACCACATCTGCTGGAATCATGGACCATGAAGAAGCCAGAAGAAAGAATGTTGGTGGCAAAGTACTTGGCTTCTTCTATTGAGATGAATTTCTGGGGATTTTTATTTTTGACAACTCTTTTATCGAACTCGGTAGTTTTCAATTGTTTGGTAGATTTATCATTTTGTAGTTTGGTAATTACACTTCATGTTTTGTTTATGATGTTGGAGATTATGAATTGTTGGGTCGATAATAGTTCTTTTGCCTTTGGTCATCAAACAGTTGAAAGAGATTTTCTATTCGGAAGTTTAAGCTAATTGATATCTATTCCCTGTTTTTTCACAGAAGATAGTTTTGGATGAACTTAGATATCTAGCTCTCTATGTGATTGTTATGTTTTAAAATACGTATTGTCTGTTTCATAGCATGCTGGAGAGCTTGAGAATCAAATCCATCTTTGGAGCATTATTACTAAAGATGAACTCCACAGCCATGGAGGGATTCATCAAAGTGTTATGAACAATTTTGAATCATTGAGTTGATTAGATGTTTTTCACCTTTTGGGTTTCTTTTGATTGGACTTGATAATATTAGATATAACATAAAAAAATAAAATAAAAAAATATGATTTGAGTACATAAATATTTTAAAATTTTTATAATATAAATTATTAACAAATTAAATTTATTTAAATATAAAATATTTTAAATGTGATTATGATATAATAAAATAAGTTAACAATCAAGTTTAATTTTGAGGGTTTTTTTTAATATTTGAAATTTAAAATTCTTTGACCATTTTAATCTTTGGGTAGTGGAAGAGAGGAGGAATGACTTCGGAATAAATTTATTCGTGTGTTGAATTAAACTATAGTTGAATTTTTTTTTGTTCAAATTTTTTATTTAAATCTGAACTCATATCATTTAGTAAACTATTTCACTATCTAAAAATTGTTAAAAATTTTATTTTTAAATTAATATTTATATATTTTTATAATTAAAATTAAATAAAAATATTTTTATTAATAAATAATAATTAAGATTGAACTTATATAGAGTAGACGAATAATTCAATCTTTATATAAGGATATTTTGGAGGGAGAAAAGCGGCTTGAGTATAGGGCATGGTTAATAATATCGGTTTGACTTATTATTTGATAATTCAGGCATTAATTATTAAATGACAATTAAGGAGTAAGATAGTTATTGTCTTGGCACGAAATTTTTGACGGACCTGTGCTATAGCGTTGATAAAACATGCCATAAATCATAATTAGTTTTTCGTTATTGTGGTTATATTATTTATATAATAATTTAAAGTTATTTTTCAATTAGACTTCTTTTAATTAATTTTAAATATTCATTATGATAAATTCAGAAAAATAAAAATTTATTAATAACAAAAGATTAGGGGTTTACTTTATTTATTTTTTTAAATAAATATTAGGACTTTTCTATTGATTGTGGAACAAGTGGACATCGTTGAAATTAGATATATTTATGGATGGGATTGTTACCTAAAAATTCTTTATTTTGCTCAAATCTAATCAAGGTCGAGTCAAGTTATAGAAAAAATCTTTTTTTCAGAAGTTGAATCGAACAAAACTTAAACCGGCCTAATGATTTATTTTATTATTTAAATAAAATTAAAATATTATTTTATAATAATATTTATATATTTATAATTAATTTTAAATTAAAATTTATTATTAAATAACAATCATCGTTAGATTAATCTAAATTACTAAAATTTTAGTCTGGATCTTCTGGCCGATGGGTAACATGAACAAATCTAGAAGCTTGGAAAGAACTTTTAGGGCTTTGTTCTGTTTAATTTATTTTGGGCCATCAAATTATTTCAGATCCTTGTTAATACGGTTTAAAGCATTCATGAATCGTATTTTATAAGCCCAAAGGGAGCTGACGACGAACTTGTAGGAAGAATCGAGGGTTGTTCTGGATCTCTGGCCTGGGAATCACTATTTATAGAAGTCGAAAATTAAGGGGGGAAAGTTGGTGCTAGTTGGATCAATATGAAGTCGCCGGCGTCAGCCTACTGGAAAGCCCCGGTCAAGTTCAGAATGTAACCTCCTTACTCTAATTCTTATTGTTTTTTAGGTTTAGGTCTGATGCTTTTACGGCCTTGTGTCTTCGTTTATTAAGATTAAAAGCTTGATTGCTAATTTTGATCCGAAAATTGAAGGCCTACAGCTGAAAATTTAGTACCCATCAGGCTGGACATCGAAGTCGATGGGCAGCGCTATAAAGACGCTTTCACTTGGAATCCTAATGGTATGCACTCACCTTAAATATCGTTTCTCATGAATTCAAGGAACTTCGAGGAATTCTTTTAGGTTGCGCTTTATAATTTTGATTTCAAAATATGGATTTGGATTTTAAAAATAGTGTAATTAGCATAATAAAACATATTACATGATTGTTTTTCGATTTCATAAATGTGTTAGATGCCTATTTAAAGTTGAATATGAAATGGTTATAAATATTTGTAAATTTGAAATTAATATTTTTATAATTTTCAAATATATAATCATATTGAATCTTAACTAATTTATACATAATGTATGCATTTTATTTGCATAATTTATGCAAAAA
>JBBYHO010000001.1:7464645-7483187 GCA_038382025.1 Adansonia gregorii | reverse complement strand
TATATAGGCTAGAACTCCTACTCCTACAAGGTTTAGTATTCCTAGTAGAATACGAATTAAGCTTAATAATAATTTATTCAAACTAAAACTCTAATCCTAAATAATAATTTAATTAAACTAGAATCCTAAACATAGATCTAAATAAATTTCTTTATTTCAACAAAATTTAAAATCAAATAGAACTCTTAATTGTTAATGCTTCTGCCACACTTAACTTTATTTGTTAGCCTCAACAAAGCAAACCAGTTTAAAACCCCAATTGTCAAATCATCATGGTCAATTTAACTGAGGCAGAAGCAATAGAATTGAGCATTTTTTTTGACGCATAATGTATGCAATGGATGAGTCAAAGCTCAACAACGCGTTGCTCAATTCAAATGACCAAGTCATTTGCTTGAAAACCTCCTACTTCCATTATCAATTGCTTGCTTAGCAAGCATTCTTTGTTTTGTTCTCTATTTCCATATAAACGCTGCACCCAAACCAGGCTTGAACTTGGAAACGAGAACATCAAGCAATTTTTTTTTTTCCAAAACATCAAACACTTTATAGGGATATATATATATATATATACACACACACACACACACACACATCACCAGGAGATGCGGCGGCCGGAAGCGTATCCGTCAGATGAGCAAGACCAACCTGAAATGAGCTCAATCGAATCAGACACGGAGACATCTCCATTTTTTGGCAGAGATGACGACGATTTGTCTCTCCTGGAAAGAAGTCTTTACAGAAGAAGTTACAGCGACATGGGTGATAATCATCATAGAATCCAGGAAACGGCAAAGAAACTGGGGAAATCATTCGACCCGAGACTGTTATTTCTGCTAGAATTTTTCAGGGAGTTCTACTCCAGGAGAAGGGAATTGCTGAAGAAAATATTTCCAGGGCTTCAAAACGAGTTCATAGAGTTCTCCGGGAAAGTTGGCAGGGTGTTGGCTGAAGGCAAATCGAATCATCAATCGAAGGTTAAAACCATCCAGAGGAGTCTGAGCTTGGGCTCGCCAAGCACGCCGTCCAAGAAGGTGGATGAATCGCCGCCAACTCTGAGGCTCGAGAGGTTTAAGATACGGACTGTTAATGTTACAGATGATCAAGAAGATGGCCACGGTGGCCAAGGTGGTCAGGGTGCAACCAAGCCTGCCGGCTCCAAATACTAGTGCTTGATCAACCAAGAAAAAAAAAATAATGTATTTATTATTTTTTAACATTCTCCGCTTCTCCTAAAAAAAGGAGACATTTTATGACGACATACACAATTTTTTTTATTGAATTAATCTGTAAATTTGAAGTAAAAAAAATGAAGAGATGATCTCATATGTTGATTTTACACATTTAAAAAAATATATAAAAATAATTTAATTTTTTAATATAATGATTAATACGCAATGATAATAGCATAAGGATTTTTCAAATACTTTGACAAAAAAATAATGCCAGTCTCCTCTCCAATCTCTCGTACGGACTGCTGAGGTCAATCCATATGGCAGATATGGCCACGGTCACGTTTTCTCGCAAAATATATAACTCAAGTCCTGTACGTTTCCTCCAATTCCTAAATAAGTTCATTCGTTTTTTTTCCCCCCCTAATTTAGTTCTTATACATTACAACATTTTTTGACGTAAATCCACTTTAGATGGCATCGCTTATATGGATTAGCTGATGTGGATAACGGTGACGTTAGATCTGTCTCCATAGCCTCCAAATCCCAAGTCCTTCAAATGTCTTAATCTCTTTTGCCCTGATTTCAAACTCCTCTCTTTAAATCTTCTGCCTCTAATCGGTGAAATTGAAGCGTTTGATCGCCTTTTCAGGATTTGGGCTTGCTGGCTTTCGCAAGGTCTTAGCTTTCTGGCATTCGCAGGTGAGAAGTGGAAGTGTTTTTTGCTTGGTGGTCTGCATGTATCTGTTCTGCGAATTTTGTGTTTTGTTGCTGAGAACCTTTTTTTTTCCTTCAAGTAATTCCTTGCGTTACTGTTTTTAGTGGGCTTCAATCTTTATTGTATGGTGAACACTTTTTTATGCGCATTCTACTTGCTTTTTTCATTTCTTCGAATGAACTTGACGTCAATATTGATTTCTTTTTTCTTTTACTTAATTGCCTAGAACTTTGAACTCCTGTATGGGTGGAAGTTGAACCTTTCGTTTTAATTTCTTCAAATCTACTAGGCCAATAATGATCTTGAATTTAGTTTCATAGTTATCTCTTTTGTGGATGATCGTTAATCACACCTGCTCGGCTTACTCTTTTGTATGTGTTCCTTCGTACAACACTCTAGGTAGGGTTTTCCATGGAATCTGTGACATCTGACCCAGGGCCTTTTCCAATTTGTGATTGTGAAAGAACATGTATTCTAAGAACTTCAAAGTTGAAGGCAAATCCGGATAGATTGTACTGGAGGTGCAGGAATTCGTGGATGAGTCAAGTAGCTCAAGTCAAATTTGTTTCTTCTTAAGGCCATTTAAATGCTTGATTGACTGATTTGTCAAAAAAGTGCAAATAGAAGAGCTTATTTCTTTGAAACTCTTTTTTCATCTTGAGGTTGCTTATCTCTATTAAATGCTAATTGGTAATTGCTGTTATTACTGAATTTCTACATAACTTATTCTGATAATTTCTACTTAATTTATTTATGTACATTGATATAGGTAAATTGCTTCAAAGAATGTTTCAAAGTGACTGCTTCATATTGAATTGTATTGTTACTGAAGCAATTGGACTGTGGCTACTTTAAATGGTGTAATGATTCTATGAAACCCAATGAAGTGCAAGGAACTTGCGAGGAATAAGATTCAAGAGCAATTAAAGGAAGCACAAGTCCAGCAATGCGTCGCCACCTTTCATTGGAGGAAGAGTCACAGGTCATTAATGAATTAGGCCAACGTAATTTAGCATTAGAGAGAAAGAATGAAATAGTGTTGGCATTGATTGTTGTTTTAACTGTTTTTCTTTGTATGTCCTTGATGCAAAAAAACTGAGTTTTGTGATAATATTATGTTGATCAGACATGGCTTTTGGCTGAGACAATGCCTTGCCATTTTTGATGGGAACTTCTTTGATTCTTGTAAGTTCATTAGCCATCAATGTAGTTGACTTCTTCAAGCATGAAACATATGTTAATGGACAACATTAGAAGGCATCTATTCTAAGCCGAAATATCATAATACCTAAATCACAAGTCATCACAAGAATAATGCCACAACATCAATGATGGCAACGCCATAATAAAAATAATAACAAACACAACATTCACTTCAGCATTTCAAGAAAGTAACGTCCAAACATACACAAGAGAATGAATAATTGTGACATAATATCCGTGACTCCATAAATGAGATAATGAACATAACCATATCCAACACATTATCTCAAGTTTCATGCGCCATAATAATCTATGACAAACTTCATAAAAGTGATTTCACCAGCACCATTTGCAAAGTCAAAGAAGCTGCTAGACTGTGATTGGTCTCTGCCCATCATCTACGCCATTAGGTTAGTATCTCATCCACGGTTAGCGGCAGGTGCCGAAGTAGGCTGTACAAAAAACGGCACATTAAATCATGTAAAAAAATAGTGACAAAAAAGGAAAAAAAAGAAAGAGATATAGATTACACATATACAACATCAGTGCATTCTGATGCACTTCTTGTTCTGCTCGGAAGGTCATACTATTATGGCCGCATACACCACAAGCAATACAATGTTTCTTATATCCCTTCTTTGAAACTTGCTAAAATTCATACCTTGATTCAGCCCTTGACATCTTCTTTGTCTCATCCTTACCAACAGTTTTTTTCTTGACTCTAGGTCTCCTAGGCATAATACGAATAGGTGGTGGGACTAAAGGACGAGTATTAAGTGATTTATCTGATTCCTCTTGCAATGACCTTCAAAACTTTCTGCCTCTCACTAGATGCAACTAATATTGATATGAACGCAAATAAGTCTCTTTAGAGTACCCATAAGAGACATATTCGTCAGGCTTCTGTCTATTTCTTTAGATGCATATGACCGCATGGCAACATGGAATGCCACTAAGTTCCCATGCACGATAGGTGCATGTTCTCTGAGATAGCTTGACAATGAGCACATCATTATTTTGCTTGACTTCATATCCATTTTCGTTCCATATGACCTGGCAGTTTCTGCTTGCATTGGTAATCACTTGCAACTTATCCATCACCCTAGGGTTGATATTGTAAATCCATTTCTGTGCAAACTGTTGTTTGTCTTGTAGCCTCTCCAGCACTTACTCCGTAATCTCCTCAAGCATAACGATCATGGACTTGATCTGGCGTCCAATATCCAAGCATTGAACTTCTCACTCATGTTGTTATCAATAATGTCACAGCATGCACAGGTGTTTAAGAACGCTTTGCACCAGAAGTTGGTTGGAATTTTACTCAACTCTTCTACCTAATAGGTGTCATCTACGTCAACCCCTCAAGTAACTCTGTAAACTCCTCTCAGTAAGTTGCCCTGGCCATGTTGTAGAACTGCATTTTAATGTCATGCCCTCTATGATGTTTGGCTCAGCTGGCATAAATATGTCTGGCGCAATATTTATAGTCTGCTAGTGGGATCATCTCTTTTCTTGCACTGGTTAAACCCTACAAAACGAAGTTTAATATGCGGTTTTAATACTGATTGACAGATTTTTTGTTATAGATGTTAAGTTAATTCAATGAATAATAAAATAAACCAATAAATGACATTCTTGTCATAACAGTACACTAATTAAACAATAAATAACATGCATACTTGAAACAATATATACATGTAATCAAAACAAGTAATTAGAAGAGCGAAAAATATATATGAAATAATACTTTGCGCTGGTCAGGTATTACTATCACTTCGTGGCCAGTTGGATTTTGGAGTCATCCCTAAAAGGTTGGAAAAACCAAGCCCATGCCTCTTCACACTCGGCCTCTGCTATAGCCCATGCTACAGGAAATATTTGATTGTTTCCATCTCGTCCAATGGTGGAAAGTACTGCGTCCTTCACTTTACCCTTTAAGAAGATGCATCAACACTAACTATTGGTCTACATCCTGCCATCCATCCCTTCTTGCATGCATAAAAACAGGCATATATCCTCTTGGACTGATATCCATCGTCTGGTAATGCCTTCAATAAGATCTTTACAGTGCTTCCTAGATTTGTATTAAATAGCTTCTGTGCATATCCCCTCAATATGCCATAATCTTCTTTGATGTTCCCTTCCAGCTCTCCCATGATAAATTGCTTAACTGAGGCACACTTGTTCATGGAGATATTCGTTTTTAATCAGATCTTGCCATAAATTTAATCTATTTAATCTTGATAGAGGGCTTTGATCTTACTTTATTGTTGAAATGTTTTGCCAAATACTTTGAATCAATCATCTCATTTTCAAAATCATTGGCACACTTGAGTCCCATATTATGTCATAACGCTGAAGCTCTTACGACTTTGATCTAGTCTGGCGTGTATTCTCCACGGACACCCATCCTGACATTTTAACCGTTGCCAGTATTTTGTATTTTGGTCCACCTCAAACTATAGCCTTAAAGTTGAATGTTTCTTCACTGCTTCCTTAAATTCTTCAGCATTCCTAAATCGTTGGTTTAGCTGAAATTATGATACTGTATCCAAGGGATTATAGTTGAGAAAGATTTTTTTTTCCTTTGGGCAGAATCTATAGCCTCCGCATCATCTTCAGCCTCACCATTAGAATAAGACCCAGGATCGAAACTTTTATAGTAAGCACTTCCCTTGAGCCACTTGTGTCGTTGTCACCACCATCTCCAACTAAATGTTCACAATGTTTCTTACTTGAAGTCTCTATTCGATCTATGGCTCTATCTACTCCTTTCTTCTGGCTTGTTCTGTATCTTTTTAGATTTTCACACGTATCAATCAGTTCCTCATCATCTTTGTCACTGTCAACAACATCTATCTTTGTTAGATCATCACGAAAAATATCTCTATCATTTGTATTCTCATCTGCACCAAATTCATTGTGCTCCTCATTTAATGGATGGTTGTCATGTTGGTCTTTGTGGTTTAACTTGTCTTGCTGCTGTCGATGGTCCTGATCTGGTTGACTTGGTAAACATCAATATCTTCATTTTTGCGGTAGGCTTTGCTTTCTTGGTTATTGTGAATGTCTTGCCTCTCAACCGAACGCCTCTCACAACTATAACACCGTGCCTGTCCCACCACTCCTTGTCCCCTTATGCCTTTCTTCTTTTTTCTGTCTTTTTCTTTCCTAAACCCCACATTCATTTCAACATAAAAATCGATTAAGCCCTGGAATTTAATATGGACAGCACAAACATCAAGTCATCATCCCCCTTCATTTCTATTAGCCCATCACCCAAAAAAAATATGTATCTGGCCTCCTATAGTACATGCGTTTAATTAACTCTTCCGTGTAGCCAATGTCGTTTTCTAAAATCCTAAGAATTTTGAACTAACTAAGCTTATCTTCATCAACTAAAAAGACAGAGCATTTCCCACCCAATACTTAGTGTACGGTTCTTTTTCAAGGAATCCATCAAGAGATATTGCCATATTATACCCTTCGTTGCAGTCTGGCATCTTAAGGCCACCGTGAACTATTGGTAAATTACCTCAAAATATACCTGAAATATATTAATTAATAAGACAGATATATTAGAACAATTAATCATAAATTAATTTCAGAAAGTATTAACAAGATATATAAATACCACGCAAGTGAAGGTAACTACTAATGTATTTCTGTTTCCTTCTAATTTTCATGTACTTATCCCGAGGAAAGATGTGAGGACAATGTTCCAGATTGAAGTATTCAAGAATTAAACTAGACAACAACAATATATAATTAAAGGTGACTATCAATAAATAATTAAAGTTGATTAATAATTCAAGAATTAAACTATTGAAAAAACTATACTAAATTAAGGAATGAACAAATATTGTATCTAAGAACCTACATAAAGCGAAGAAATTTTTTTATCACTTTTCGAATCAAGGCAAATATAAATAATATAAACTTTATCAATATGAAACTGACGTCAATGGGTTTTGGATCCATAAAGGCAAAGTAAATTGTAGGTGTATAATTAAATGGTAAGTTCATTGGGGACAAAATTCGGTTTACTAATTAAGTTGGAAGCTTTTATCGTTAATAGAGTAATTGATTGGTCTTTGAATTGGTATCTTCTGCAATAACACAATAAACATAATCCACAAAAACACATTCGATATTTAAATTTATTAATTTCTTTTTTTCTTATTCTCTTCTAAAATCCCCACAAATACAACATCATTGAATTTTTTTTCTCGATTCAATAATATGTTTTTATGATTTTTGATCAATCTTGGCTAAAATGCCCACAAATTATCAAATCTTACAGTATCATATGACAAAAATCCATTATTTGCAGACTAGAATTTAGAAAGAACTTAACAAAATCGCAAGAATTAATTAATATCATAAAAAAGAACAGTATTTAAAGGAATGCTACCAATCTTTCTCCCAATTTTCACTTGCAAATGCCAGAAAGCCGAGACCCTGTGAATGCCAGCAAGCCCAAATCTTGGAAACATGATCAAATGCTTAAATTTCACTGATTAAAGACAGAAGATTTGAAGGGAGAATAGTTTGAAATTAGGGCGAAAGATATTAGGGCATTCAAAGGATTTAGGATTTTGAGGTTAAGGAGACAGATTTAACGCCACCGTTATCCATGTCAACCAATTTAAAGAATCATTTATGCCACGTAAGCGATGCCGTCTAAAGTAGACTTGCGTAGGAAAACGTTACAATGTATAAGACTTAAATTGGAAAGCAAAAAAAAGCTCGGGGACTTAATTAAGAATTGCGGAAACGTATAGGACTAGAATTATATATGTTCCCGTTTTCTTTTATGAAACTAAGAAGTTTGGGACTTTTTTAAAGCGAAAGAATAAAAAGACAAAAAATTTTGCTATCGACGGTAAGAAAACTCCTTTTCTCATTGTGTTCCTATTCTAACAATGCTGCATACTCTTATATGTCTTTGAAACACTTTTTTTTTTTTTCCCCGGTAATGCATCAACTTGATTTCTAGCTCTAGAACTGTCGAGGTCGAAATGCATAACCATTAATCTCTCATCGAAAGCTTGCTGCTTGTAGATTCACATTCCTTTCTCATTTTCTTGCTTTTACCCCCGTACTCCACGGCATCAACCTTCGTAGCTAGCCTTATTGGTTTTTATGCCTTTTTTAAATAAGCTAACAAAAACGCAAAACTAACAAAAACTACAAGCAGAAAGAGCTACTAAGCAAAGCTCAGAAGAAAAAGAAAATGGCTTCCGACAATAATCTTGCTGCAGTTGTTCGAGCTCTTGCCACCGCTAGAACACAATGGTACCATGTGAAAGCTATTGTCATTGGTGGTATGGGTTTCTTCACCGGCGCCTATGATCTCTTTTTGCATCGCAACCGTGTCGAAACTCTTGGGGCTGCCTTTACTACTGCGATCCTATTCATTTCCATCCGGGTAAGCTTCCTCACAACGTTAACAACTGGGTTATCGGCGTCGCCTTGTTTGGGACTCTTAGTGGCCAACTAGTCTTTGGTTGGCTTGGTGACCAACTAGGCCGCAGAAAAGTGTACGGGATCACTCTCATCCTCATTGTGATTTGTTCCATTCGCTCAGGTCTATTGTTTGGATCCTCCTCCCAATCTGTGATCGGAACCCTCTATTTCTTCAGATTTTGGCTGGGTTTTGGCATTGGTGGAGACTATCCTCTTTCCGCCACGATTATGCCCGAATATGCTAACAAGAAAACCCGTGGGGCATTAATTGCGGCGGTTTTTGTCATGCAGGGAGTGGGGCTTATTTTTGCTGCTTTATTTTCCCTGTCTTTCATTGATCTTCCTTAAGCACCACCCAGCACCGTCATTCGAAGAAGACCCACTCTTCTCGACCCAACCTCAAGCGGATTCTCTAAGGCGGATTGTGCTAATGCTCGGCGCGTTACCAGCTCTTATAACATACTTTTGGCGGATGAAGATGCCCGAAGCTGGTCGTTACGCTGCTATTATCGAAGGAAACGCCAAACAAGCGGCGGCAAATATGCGTCGGGTTCTTCATATCGAACTCGAATTTGAAACAGATAAGCCTTTCCAATTCAAGGCAGCAAACAAGTGCCCATTACTATCCCGTGAGTTCTTCAACCGCCATGGGAAACATTTGATTGGTACAATGGCCACCTGGTTCTTTTTCGATATTGCCTTCTATAGTCAAAACCTAACCCAAAAGGACATTTTCCCGGCTATGGGTCTCACCAAAAGAGCTCGTCAAGTCAACGCCATGGAAGACATCTACGTGACCTCACGTACCATGTTCATCGTCGCATCGCTCGGTACACACCCGGGATACTGTTCACCGTCCTTGTCATAGAAAGGATCGGCCGCTTTGTCATCCAACTGATGGGCTTCCTCGTGATGTCCATCTTCATGCTGATCATCGGCATCAAATACCAGTTTCTCAGGGAAGAAAATAAGCAGTTGTTTGTTGTTCTCTATCGGCTAACGTTCTTCTTTGCCGACTTTGGTCCCAACTGTACAAACTTTGTGCTCCCAGCGGAGCTGTTCCCTACCCAGGTGAGGTCCACTTGCCATGCACTTGGTGCAGCTTTAGGGGAAGTAGGAGCCTTAATTGGGACTTGCGTGGTACAATCATATCCATTTACGGGGACGCTAAAAAATCAAGCATGCTATCATCATTTTGGTCTTAACAAATACGTTGGGTTTTTTCACGTTCCTGCTACCAGAAACCAAAGGTCGGTCTTTAGAAGAAACATCGGGCGAGGATGGCGGTGGTGGCCAGAATGATCTTCATATTGTGAACACTAACTTTGAGATAAAATTAATATTTATATTAAATTTAGATACGTTAATGAATTGAATTATTTTGGATTTTTTAAACTTTTAGTTTTAGGTTGCATTCGGTTTAATTATCGGTTTAAAGTCGGGTTAATCGAGTTTGGCCTATTTTAAATTTAAATTATTTTAAGTTTGGATCAATTGAGTTTAATATTCAAGTTAATTGGTTTTAGACTAATTAGGTTTAAAACTCGTGTTTATTAGGTTTGATTATTTTGAGTTAATTGTTCAGGTGAATTTGGGTTAGAATCATTTCGGATTTGGGTCATTTTCGGATTAGAGTTGGTCGATTTTGGGTTGTTCACTTTTTTTTAATCAAACCGAGTTATGTCAGATTTGAATTTGAGTGTAGTGGTTGAATTTTTTGAGTTCGAGTTAAAATTCACAACTATAATTAAATCCAATAAATGAGATAAAATTAATTGATATAAATTATTTATTATGAACAGTGAATAAAATAAAATTAATATATTTATTAAATTCAATGAATGAGATAAATTTAATTGATAATAATTTTTATATTGTGAAAAAAAATAACAAATGTCAGCATTTATACAAAAAAATATATTTTATATTTATTTTATATAAATATGGTAAGTTTTATTCTTAAAGAAAAGGCTTTAAGGATATTCTAAGCAAAATCATACTATCTATAATAAGAGGCATGATTCGCATAAAATTAAATTAATTTTGTATATTTTTATAATTTATTTATATTTATTTAATTTGATTATCATTCTTTATATTCTATTTATCTAGATCACACATATTAAATTTAAGTAAATTAATAATGTTTTACTATTTGTTTAATGTAAAAATTTTTAAACATTAAATATATATTAAAAAAATGTTTGTGATCGATATGATAGATGTGCTAGATTAATTTGAAATTTTACTTGTACGACGAGTATAATTATATTACCAAATCAAACATTCGATTTGTTAAAATATTAACAGTATAAAAGGTTATGTAAGGTTGTAATACTTATTTAATTTCACAATAGTATATATGAATCACTTTTCGCATAATAATATTTTGCTTAGCATATTGAAAATAATTAATAAATTTATCAAATAATACACTTAATTCAATATTATTAATTAATTTTAGAAAGTAGATAAGTTCACTAGTTAACAAAATTCATTTGTTATTATTAGAATTTATCAAACTCATAAAAGTCGGTGAAAATATTTTTTTAAAATAAAAATATCGTATAATATTTAAAAAAATAGAAAATTGTAAATGAGATAGTTTTTTTAAAATAAAAATAAAAAATTCAAATATTCCCAATTTTATTTTATTAACTAAACTTAAAATTAATGTTTTTGTATCTATGCTAACATTAAAGCTCTTGACTTAGTTTTATTACGAACTAATTGGACATCAATTGATATGAAGAAATGTAAAAATATATATATATATATATATATTAAAATAATAGTGCTAATAATATTTACATACTTTTATATTTAAAAATTACTTTAATTTAAAAAATTACCTACTTCTTTAAAAAAACTCCTCATTTTTTTTTTTAAAAAAAGCTCGCTTAGTTTACAAATTTATCTATCTTTTTTTACACAATTATATTTTAACCTCTTTTACTATATTTTTTAAAATATCTTTATGCCTAATACAATTTTTCTTAGTTAAATTATTGTTATTTAACTCGAGATATAAATTTATGATTATATAATTAGAATCTAATGATTTGTAAAAGTTGCATTTGTCTTCCACAGTTTTTTCTAAATTTTCATTTTCATCCATGAATTTTTAAAGTTATATTTTGTTTATCTATAAATTTTAAAATTTATTTTAATATCTATAACCTTTTAGAACTATTATCATTCATCTATTTTTTAGTCAAAAGTTAAAAACAAAAAACAAAACGTCTCTTTAGTAATATGACAAAATTCATATATCAATTTCCTTTTTTGTTTCTAAAAAATTTATATAAAATGTATATGAACTTTATTTTTCATAAATAAAACTTATTTTTTTGAAGATTTATCGAAATTTAATTACCAATTTTTTAAAATTAATATTTACAATCAATTTTTTGAAATTATTAAAAGACAAACACACTTAATTTTATTTTTCTCCCAAATCTCTTTATTTTTTCAAATAAATATGAATTTTATTTAAAAAATATGCTATACATCGATTATATACATTATAAAAATATTTTTAATCTTTTAAACAAAGATATTTTTGAAAGGATTTAAAAAAAAATTATATGATTTGATGTTTTTAAAATTAATTTCTTTATTCCACTTTTCAACTTGTTTAAATTGATAATATTTTTTATTTTTTACGTGAAAATAAATTTTATTCAAACAAAATAAATACGTTATTTTTTTAAAAAAATAATTGACATATATAACTTTTATAGACCTTTACATATGTGCGTCTCGTCGCATAATTTGATAATTAATTCTTACTTAAATATTTTATAGTTTTTTAAAACTAATATATGGATGAATCGTAAAAATTTTTAAAAAGATTGTGGTTATTGAGATATCAAATTTTTAAAAATTATAAATTAAAATAAAATATTAATAAAAATCATAAATAATTAATATAATTTTTATAAGTCATAAATAAAAATAAAATATGAATAAAAAATTATAAATCAGTAATAAACTTTATTAGTTAAAATCCTCTATACTAATTGTACCATTTGCTTATAGGCTAGGCCCGAGTCAGATTCGGGTCGGACTTGAGCATTGTAGTAACATAAAATATGCTTGCTAAAGCTCTGTCAGGCCTCAAATAAAAAATTCAAGTTCATTTAGGCCCCCAAATTATATTTTATTTATAATTTATTTTTTAAAAAATTTAATTTTTATTAATTTAATTATTTTTTATTAAATTTATAAATATAAATAATTTAACTTAATTTTTAAAGTTTATAATATAATATTATATATATTATTTATATGATAAAAATTACATAATATATAAAATATAAAATAAATATATATAATACAATACTAAAATGAGTTGAGTCAGGTTGAGCTCGTATTTTAAAAATTAAACCTAAGATCAGATTTAATTTTTAATCTTAATTAATTTTTTTATTAAAATTTATTTTTTATACATAATATTTTTATTTAAATTTTTTTAAATATTAAATAAATTTTTAAACTTAAATAAATAACTTGAATTTTAAGCAAATCTACGCCTGGCCCATTTGCGCCTCATTTTCTCGCTTCACCTGTTTTTGGCAATTTCCGCTCGTCCGTCCGTCCTTCAATATTCACACCTACGACTAGCTTGTACGCTTGTTTCTTCTCTGCACTCTCTCTTTCTCTGTAACTTTTTAGTTCGGCCGGAAATTTTCAAATTGGATGTCCGCCGGCGAGATTCAAAAGTTTCCCCAACAGCTGCGACCTAGCCATCATCGGCATCGGTCCCAGGGCAACAGATGCACTTCGGCTCCCTCTTAACCTGACCAATGCCGTTTTCTTCAAGGTGACGCACTATTTGATAAAATATACGAATGAATACATTAAATGTTAAATTTTTTTGATATAAAAAATTTTAATTATTAAATATATAAAAAATGATATTATTAATTAATATGATATAAATATTAAATTAATTTTAAATTACATGCGTATGATAATTCTGATAATATTATTACATTTTAATCACTAAAAACAAGGAATTCTGATGATGAAGAATAGGTACAATGGAGGGAGCGGGACGACCCATTTGAAATAATTGAGGGGGCAATAATTTGTGAACAAAGCAAAAGGGCCCTAACACTTGACAAAATAAAAACGCAAAAGCAAACGAAGAAAACGACGAAAACAAAAGCAAAATGGAATGAAAAATAATTTAATACGCAAGTGGGGGAAGTACGACGGGGCAGCGCAATACTAAACCCAAATTGACATTGACATGACATGAGAGCAGCCAGCTAAGAACCTAAGACAACACATGTTTTTCACACGTGTGCCACTTTCCATTCGACGAAAACTTTTAACCTAAATTTCTTAAGTAAGTTTTGCATAAATTGGTAATAACTGGTTGAAATAAAAGTTTATATTTAATTAGATAATACTATGTAGAGTGGATAATATTTTATGTGATGATATATAAAGATTTTTTTATATAATTTATAATATTTTATATGTAATTGATAATATTTATATATAATTTATAATATTTTATATAATTATATATGAAAATAATGTTATACATAACTTATAGTTATAATATATATATGTAATTGTAATAATATTATGTTAAAAAATATCTTAGTAAACCGGTTTTAGGAACTCTAAATCTCTCTTACTCGACTCCTCATATAAAATAAAATAAAATAAAATAAATATATTTATCTAATTTATTTATTATAAAATTTGCCAACTAGTAAGGGAATTTTTTTCATTATAAGATTTAATTAATGAATATTTACACTAAACTCTTTAATTTTAGTTAATAAATATTATTTATAGATAATTTCATTTATTAATTTTTTGAATCTATTGATTAAAGATTTTTGCCATATATAATAGCTTTTAAAAAAAATTATAAATGCTTTGATAGTTTAATTTATTTTTATATAAATAAATGTTTTTATAAGACTATCCTCTATTAAACAAACTACCATTTAGAACAAAACTCTTCATTTTATTTAATTATCTTAAAAAACTCACAAATGTCCCATATTCTAATTTTTCTTAATTGAATTACTTTAAGTAAATTGGTGTAACGAATTCAATCTTTATGAAAATTAAAATCCTTCATACTTAACCATACCCTTAGGCCTTTTAGCCCATTTGCTCCTCGTTTCTCGCTTCACTTGTTTTCGCAATTTCCGCTCGTCTCGTTCTCCATTGTCACACCCACTCCTACCGCTACTTTGTTATACTCGTCTTTTCTGTATACTCTGTCCTCTCTTTAACAATTTTTTTTTTTGCCCGGCATTTTTGAAATGGACGTTCGCCGGCGAGCTTCAAAAGTTCCCCGACCAGATACGACGGAGCCAGCATCGGAATCGGAATCAGCGGCCCCGAAGGCATCGGATGCACTCCCGCTCCCTCTTTACCTGACCAACGCCATTTTCTTCACGCTTTTCTTCTCGGTGGCGTACTACCTTCTGCTCAGGTGGCGGGACAAGATTCGCAACTCAGTTCCCCTCCACGTCGTTACGTTCTCCGAACTGGCTGCTATTCTTTCTCTCATGGCTTCCTTTATATACCTCCTTGGCTTTTTTGGTATTGATTTTGTCCAGTCTTTTATTGTACGCTCCTCAAACGACGCTTGGGAGGACCTTGACGACGATGTCAATGATCCTCGGCAGCGGATGCTGACTTGCTCTCCCTCTATTCCTGACCATCTAATTCCAGCGGTTTCCTCTGCCGAAGACGAAGAGATAGTTGATTGGGTTATAAAGGGGACGATCCCTTCGTACGCGCTCGAAGAAAAACTTGGAGATTGCAAGAGAGCGGCCGCCATTCGAAGAGAGGCTTTGCAGAGGATTACTGGTAGGTCATTGCAGGGCTTACCTCTGGATGGTTTCGATTATGCCTCCATTCTGAAGCGGTGCTGCGAAATGCCAGTAGGCTACGTTCAGATTCCTGTGGGGATTGCGGGGCCATTGCTCCTCGATGGTTTCGAGTACACCGTCCCCTTGGCTACCACGGAGGGCTGCTTGGTTGCCAGCACCAACCGGGGATTCAAGGGTATCTATGCATCCGGTGGGGCCTTCAGCACCATTTTGAGGGACGGTATGACCAGAGCTCCAGTTGTAAGGTTCCCTTCAGCCGCCAGAGCTTGCCATCTCAAGTTTTTCCTCGAGAATCCTTCAAATTTTGAGACATTGGCCGACGAATTTAACAAGTAAAATAACAAACTTAATTCTTCGACCGCTTTTGTTTTTAGTTTTTTATAAATTGATAAATTTCATTCATCATTTTTTTTCTTAGGATTTATGACTCCATGTTCTTGCAACCACATTCTATGTCTTACTATTGCGGGTCTATTGCTGGATATTTGTTGCTTAAAAATTTCACGAGTAGATTCATGTGTTTGCAATATGTTCATGTCAATTTAGCTATAAATAAGGTAATCGACATTGAATCCTTATGAAGGTGACATATTTAGATAATTGGGCAATTGAAAAGCAAATGTTTTTATAAAGGGATATAAAAGGGAAAGGAGTAATTCATCTCCTTTCTAACTACTTTACTTCTATTGCTATATTTCATATTAAAAATGCATTAAAAAAGCCTATGTTGCTGTGGAAAAGTTCGGCATTGGGGAGGAGGGGGTTTGTACTTGTATGTGCGTGTGTGGTTTGGGAGGAAGCGGGTTGGCAATGGTTTTAGTTTCATATATTTTCATTGAAGAACCGATATATGTTCTGCTGGTTGCTAGGTCAAGTAACTTTGCAAGACTTCAGGGTGTCCAATGTTCCGTTGCGGGTAAAAATCTATATATGAGATTTAGCTGCAGCACAGGGGATGCTATGGGAATGAATATGGTTTCCAAGGGGGTTGAGAACGTCCTTAAATACCTTCAAAGCGATTATCCTGACATGGAAGTTATTGGTATCTCCGGTAGGTTCATTTCTTATATGTATCCATATCTAAGTTTCATCAATGGCTAGTGAAACTGGCTTTATCATGTTTTGAATTTTTTACTACTTTTTTTTTTGCAGTTAAACAATGCTTCCTTATGTTTTGTCTTTTGGAATTACTAGTTTGACATGTTTTCCACAAAACTGTGATCTTGATTCCTTCACTAAGACAGTTGTGATCAATGGCAAATTAAAACATTATTTCAGTTGCGCTTTTATATTATTTGCTAGGAAACTTTTGTTCAGACAAGAAACCTGCTGCTATTAACTGGATTGAAGGGCGAGGCAAATCTGTGGTGTGTGAAGCCATCATTAAAGAAGAGGTACTGAAGAAGGTTTTCAGAACCAATGCTGCTACACTGGTAGAGCTCAACATGCTCAAGAACCTTGCCGGTTCTGCTGTTGCCGGTGCACTTGGTGGATTTAATGCCCATGCAAGCAACATCGTCTCCGCTATCTTCATCGCAACCGGACAAGATCCAGCACAAAATGTTGAGAGTTCCCATTGCATTACCATGATGGAAGCTGTCAACGATGTGAAAGATCTTCACATATCCGTAACTATGCCTTCCATTGAGGTGATTTAACTTTTTAGTTACACGGAAGTGGAACAGTTGTTTTAATTCTTTATTTGCCACCACATATTTAATATGATCTTTTTTGTTTTCATCAGGTGGGAACAGTCGGGGGTGGAACTCAACTTGCATCGCAGTCCGCATGCCTGAATTTGCTTGGGGTGAAGGGTGCAAGTAAAGAATTGCCAGGGTCAAACTCAAGGCTCTTGGCAACAATTGTAGCTGGCTCAGTTCTGGCCGGGGAGCTTTCCTTGATGGCTGCAATTGCCGGTGGTCAGCTTGTCAAGAGTCACATGAAGTATAACAGATCCAGCAAAAATGTATCCAAAGTTGCAACATAAGAGTGAACGTGACCCCCAGCTTCAAAGTTGAATGAGAATAAAGAACTATAACAAGGTAGAAAGATTATATTGCAATGCTAGGAAGAAGATATATGGATAGAATTATGACATACTCTTGGCATCGTTTGGGGGTATGAAATATCGATCGAATCTTGAATCTTTTATCCATCTGGAAGATCTCCGCCCAAAAATATTAAGGCTTTGTTGTATTCGTCCTTTGAATTCTTAATTGCCCTCTCTTAGTGTCTACCATGTGTGTGTAGTTCTGGAACTAGTTGTTTGACTCTCAGTCTATATTACTTGGACTAAGTGTAAGTGTAGAATACATATATGTATTCGAATGTGTTCAATTTCTTGTAAGTTTTTCTTGTGATCCAAAGATTCTTGGGAGGTTATATCTCTATATTCATTTTTACATATATGTCGGATATGAATATTTCAAAAAAAAAAAAAAATCAGGGCAACATATCTCTGGATCGCCGGTTTTTTCCTATGTAGCATTGTAGAAAAAAAATGAACTTGCTGAAGAATTTAATTCAGTCGGAAAAGGCTTCCTGTGGCAATGCGAGGTAAGCAATTAGTTGAACGAGCAAACCTCCCATTTGTTTAAAATCCAATGATCGTCTGTGAAGTTGTGCCTGTGCTGTTATCGAGTCTTACAAACATGTGATGAACATATGAATTTGTCAAAATATATGTAACACGATTTATTATGTGTCATAATTCATATAATTAGATAATATTTAAATATAATTATAAAATAAAAAATAACATAAATATGATATGAATGTATATTCAAAGGTCTTACTAGATGTCAAACCAATATGTGATTTATATTTTAATTAATGTGTCTTTTCAATTTCTCATATAATGTAACTTTTTAATGGTACATCATATGTAGAACTCTTGAATCTATTATTATTATTATTAAATTTAATTAATAATTAGATTACGTTTATGCACACAAATAATATTAATTAACAGTGTTAATTGACAATAACTTTTTATAAATTTTTAATGGTACATCTTATGTGTAATTTATTATTATTATTATTATTATTATTAATATTATTATCATTATTACTAGATACACAAACAATATTAATTAATAGTGTAAATTG
>JBBYHO010000001.1:7435758-7464545 GCA_038382025.1 Adansonia gregorii | reverse complement strand
TTATTATTATTATTATTATTAATATTATTATCATTATTACTAGATACACAAACAATATTAATTAATAGTGTAAATTGATAATTACTTTTTTATAAATTTTTAATGTACATCTTATGTTGTACTTTTGAATTTATTTATTTATTTTTAATTAGATTTAATTAATAGTTACGTTACCTTCACGTACATAAATAATATTAATTAGTAGCGTTAATTGACAATTATTATTTAATGGTCCATCTTATGTTGTACTATTGAATTATTATTATCATTATTAATTTAATTAATAATTATATTATGCTTACGTACACAAATAATATTAATTAGTAGTGTTAATTGACAATTACTTTTGAACTACTGTAACTAATTACCTTTATTTTAGGATTAAAAAAAATGTTAAAAACAACTGTGCACGTTTGCTGGTAATCAACGGTCAAGGTCTGTCCGTTCTGATATGATTAGGCGTACAATGGAATGAAGTTGATTTTAAATTACAAATGGCAGCGGGTTAGATATTTAAATTTTTTTTATATTATTTGAATATGAATTCGCGTATATAATTTAAAATTTAAATTTATTTATTAGTTAAATTAAATTTATTTAAATTTTAATTTGAATTAAATAATATTATATATTAGATATATGAAATTATTAAGTTAATTTTGAAAGATAAGGTTTTATTTTTTTCACAAGTATAAATTTTTATATTTTAAAGAATGGATAATGAATTCAGATATCTAAAACCATTATCTATAGAAGTAATATGAGTTTAGATAGCGAATTTAGATATCTCATTCTAGTATCTGTAAAAATAATATAAATTTAGATAATAGATATTCAAATATTTTTATCCGCATATACTAGTAGTTATAGTATTCGAGCAAACTGAATGAATCAAATTTGATTGATTTTAATCAATACATTTTGTTCACTCCTAATCAAACTTGAATGTCAATCTACTAAAAATAATTATATAAATTAATTAAACTGAACTTTATGTTATTTTATTTTTCTAATATTGCATCCTGCACGGTGCTAACCAATTTTTTTTTTTTTAACATATTAAAGGAATGGTTATCCAGACTAGAAACTGTTCTAGCAGACAAGAAAGGTAAACCTCAAGGTTAAAAAGAAAAAATTCTATTTGACAACTGATTTATGCTTTTTTGCATATATAGATATTCTAATGAAGATTACCTTTAGTATTGGCAAATATAAGATGCTGGACATCAGCAACTTTCCGCAGTAATAAGCCAATCACAGGCAAAGATTGAAGATGCAAATGCCGACACGCTTTCTGAGCGAAAGAAGGTAGTTTTGAACGCTACCTTATATTTTTATGAAACAGAAAAAACAGCAATAGAATTTTTATAGCGTGACGACTTGTTACTTTGAGTAGGCTAAGAAGCTGGCTATGGGAAATGAAAAGCTTAAATATCGGATTACCCATCTTGTTCAAGCAGTTAGGGAGGCTGATCTCAAGTTAGAGTGTGTGAGGGGTAACAATTGAAAAACTGATGTTAAATCTGATAATTTATATATTTATATCGTATTTATATTATAATTATATTTAAAATATTTTTATATTTATATATATTTTAATATTTTAAATTTATATTATATAAAATTTAACACGTTTATATTTTTATATCATGTTTATATTATTTTTTCATATCAAGATTTTTATTGCATTTGTTTAATATTGTAAAGTGCAACTGTTGTGCTGCCTACTGAAGATTAACGGTGAAAAAAAAATAGATTACTTGTAGCTCTAGAATATATTATACTTTTGAGAATTGGTTACCTCCACAAAAAAACAAATTGGAAAATATGATCTTGTTTCTTATCACCTAGGTTGATTTCTGGTGAAAGTGGATGCAGTTGAATTCCAAAATTAGGTTTAAGTAAATGTTAAATACGAAAATGTGTTCTTACTTGAGCAGATTTGGATTGTTATAATTAGGATAATAACAGTTCCATCTGTTTCTAAAATAATTCGATTAATGTGCCGTAACATTTATAATTAAACAGACACTAACCAAATTCATTCGATTCAAATAATTGTAATTTTTTAACTTATAAATCAAAAAACAGATCAAATCAAATATAATTAATTATTACCCAAGCTAAGAACTAATCTGAATTCAATAAAAACCGAACATACCTTGAATCATTTCTCTCTTTTTTTTTCCCCTTTCTCAGCCCTAGTTATAATTGGCTAAGATTAAATAGAGGTAAAATGGTACTGAAAGTTTCAGAAAACCACTATTTTTTGGTGATGGTGGGGGTGGAGGAGATAACCAAGATGGAGAACATGAAAGCCAAATCTTAGATGCTAGAAAATTTACTTCGTGAAGCACTGAAATAAAACTCAATTTTCCCAAGTTCTTTTGGTCACTAATCCTCTTCTTAACTCTTACCTGAGATACTATGAAGCTAATGCCTGCTAAATCACCCATCATTACTTCAATTACTTTTAGTGGCTGTTTTGACCATTTTTGTTTTGTGGGTTGCCCATACATTTTGCTTACAAACTTGCTGGATGATAATGTCCTTTGATGTCATTAGGTCTTGTTTAATGCCTTTCAGTGAAATTTTTAGATTCTACAAATGGAAAAAAAAAATGTAGGAAAAAAAACACATAATTACATTCGATTTTGCTTAGCTGGATGGTCAAAATAAAATAATCACGAGCCTAATTTTCTTTGACTCAAAACGAAACAATTAACAACCTTAATTTTCTTGACCTGAGACGCAACCTCTAAGATTTTATACATCTCCATGTCCATTCTCAAGCCAGATGGAGACAAAATTCATTTCTTGTATATACATGCATATGGTCATCTCCCAATTGTGTTGAACAAAAGAAAATGTTATTCGACGAGTCATAGAATCAGGTCCCAATTAAGTCTAATAATATTGTATTCTGCTGATTTGTGTGATTTTATATGCTTGAACAAACAGCAATTCAAACATGCCAAAACAAGACTTTCTTTTATAACATGTACGAGAAGAGGTGGGGACATATGGGAAACTAACCTGTACAGAAGCCTTCCGTATATTCATTAGCAACTGAGTCGATTTTCCAATCGTTTGACCAGATCTTCTTTCTTTAGTGCCGAGTATTTTGTTAGCTTCTGCGATTTTGCCATGGCCCTCAGGTCACACAACTTCATTTTCATCAAGTTACTAGCATCAAATAGCTGGGTACAGGAATCATCAACAGAAGTCCCTGATTTGCCAAAATCTGTCTTTGTGATACTCCTGTTTAGGTCCCGATGCAACTTCGAGATGTTCATTTGCAAGGATGAACCCCTGATCTCCACAACGATTGGTACGCTAGAAAGCTTTTTACATTTCTTCTGTGGCAGTGACATTGCATCCTGGCTAGCATCCAGCATCATGGTGGTCTGCTCTTCAACTTCAGATTGGCTTTGCTGAACTGTTTTCTTAATAATTTTCCCCGTCAAAGAATAGTTTAAAGCACGGATGTTAGCAGTTTTCCATGTCCTCTTGCCTTTCGGAAAAGGAGATGAGTTTGAAACATTCTCTTTAGAATTTAAACCAGGCTCTTCAACATCAGCTGCAGTTGACTCTGTGTTTGTCTTTACAGTCTTAACCTTTTCTCTTTGTAGCCTCATGTACAAGTTTGTATCTGGTTTGTCATCACTGGCAGCAATTTCAGCCATCTGAACTTCCTCAATTTGCAGTTTTCCCTCCATTCGTTGGATGGTTTTATCCTTCCCCCTTTCATCCTGCAGTTCTATGACTGAGGTTAAGGCAGAAAGTTCATTGTCACTCAGAGCAGTTTCTCTTCGTGTTACAACTTGTAAAGAGTCTTTTCTCTTCTCTTCTCCCTTAACTAATGAATTTGAATGTTGATTCTTATCGGTTGAAGCAACCTTAACCTCTTTGATGCCTTGTTTGCGTGCAGATTTCACAGCAAAATCACATAGTTTTTGCTCCATATCAAATTTTAGACTTTCTTTCTGTCCAAAAGCACTTAACCTAGAATCAGAATTATTTTCCTTCCCGTTGAGGCCAGATGCATGTCTCAAAGCATCAGGACTAATGGTTTTAACCACAGCATTTGCAAGCTGCTTGCAAAAAATGACATTATAAGCTCATTGATAGGCAGTAGTTTAAGTTAGATTCAAACAAATGACTCAAAGAAGCAGTTGAAATACTCTCATGAAAACAACAGCTCGCCCAAGCCATAGATTTATTTTCCTAAAATTGAGAACTACATATATACAGCAATTCCATGGGAGAGAAAGAGCTCATTGTACCTTATCTGGTTTCTGAATATTTCCTTTATGTTCGGAACATGAATTTGAAATATTACTTTTTCTGATAGTAGTTGTATAAAGTCCTTGCACCTCACATCCATTAACTTTCAGATCATGCTTGCACGGCATTTTCATCTTGTTGGAGTCGCCTGTTGTCTGTTTATGAGCAGTTGAGCCAAAATCTTTGGCAACAATATTTGCTGGCTGCTCATCCTGAAAGTAGAACCGATAAGGATAACTTAGGACTGAGCACAATAACCCCTCAAGTGAGAGAAGTCATAACAGAATCAGCCACGCTCACTGCTTGACACAGCATGTTAAGTATAGCTACGATGATCGTTAAGTGTCCAACCTAAAACTAATTGGCAGTAGGTGGAGAAGCCTAACTTGAAATTAGGACAACATGAAACCCAAGACTTAATAGATGTAGGATAACATTACTTAACACTCCCCTCACGTGTAGCTTAACAAGGGTCTACATGTGGACAACCTCATACTGGGTTGTCAACCTCACATACCAACTGGTAGCAGGTGGAGAGGCCTAACTTAAATATAAGACCACAAAAACCCCAAACTTAATAGATATGGGATAAGATCACTCACCAAAGGTATCTAAAAATATGGCAAATTTTGGGTCTGAAATGAATTAGTTACCTGGCCATACCTTCTCTTTCTTACCAAGAACTGCTGTCATCCCCATTGAATTGGATGATGAATCTAGGATTAACATATCTGCTGCAGATATAGAGGCATGCGTTGTTGCTTCCTCACTCACAAAATTCAAACTAGAAGCACTTAATTTCTTCTTCTTCTTCTTCCTCTTCTTCTTCAGGTGGCCAGCTGAATGTTTCAAAGCAACCAGGTCTGAGTTATTCACAAACTGTGCAGCTGGCTTCTGTTGAAGAGAAGCATACCCAATTTAATTTACTTGCAACACCAAAGAAGAGCCACAATGCTACATGATTTATTGAAAAAGCAAGAGTTTATTGATATGATAACATGCTTAAAGTTAAGATGGGTAGGAAGCTGCGACCATTTCCTTACAAATTCACCACAGTTTAGAAACTTGTAAAACAACATAAATCACAATTGATTCAGTTTTTTCTCCCAGTGTATCATCAACGCAAACTCATTCTGTTGATTGTATCATGTGAGAGATGAACTTAGAACGTCCACCTTGTCTGTTTGTGCATGTCTGTTTGTGTAGACATGCACAAACAGCCCGTTTGTACCTATATTTATAAGTCTTGCAAAATTAAATAAGGGCTAAAACTATGTCAAATAACTTTCCCTTGAACTGTACTAATTACAAGAGAATTAGTATTACTAAAAGTACATTTTATATCAACCAGAAGGTTAATTAAAACCATGAAAAATACTTTCGAAGGTTCAACCTTTTTTTATTTCAATTATTAGGTCAGCCACAATGAAAAAGATCACTTACTAAATGATACTGAATTGGATTGCTTGACCAAAAAGAGAGCAAGAGAAATACCTTAACCTTACTCCTGTCTAGATTACGCATTCTCTTTTGTGCAGACTTGGGAGATAAATGCTGGATCACATTTTTGTCTTTAAGAGTGAGACTGCATTCTTTGATTCCGTGCTTCTTGGTAGTTTCTAAATCAATTATGGTTACAACTTTCTTCTCATCAAATTGACCAGCTGCTGGCAGCAGGGAATGTGCCATCAGATCTTGGACATCGGTGTTGGCTACCTGCTAACGAATGATACATTAAGACAGAAAGAGGAGGGAGTAAAGTGGGCAGTATTGTCTCAAGGTACAGCCAGTACACCAAAAGAAATTAAGCACTCATTTAAACCTGAAAGGAATTTAAGGCTAAAATTGTTCTTCTTGTCTCCTTTTTCTGTTTTATATTCTGTTCTACACCATATAAGTGTGCACTTCATATTAGAATGGTCAATGGTTGTGGCTCATTTAATTGTACCCAGGACTCAGCTAAGAATACGTAGAGACAACTAGTGCAAGATTACACACGTGCTTGTGTATTGTCACCTAATGAGCCGTTATATTATACCCAAAATTGAGCTAAGAACAGAGCAGAGCATTAAGACACAACGCGTATATGGTTACAAACATGCTTGGCAAAATATATCTTGCAACTTGCAAAAGAAAAAAAGGAGGCCTTTACCACCTAAATTACTTTGACTAGTCTGTGTTTTTACAACCCTGCATACAATTAAATCGGCACCCATAGGTGCCAAGAACTAATTATATTTGTACATATATATATATATATTTTTTTTTTCTTTAAACAAAGAAAATGTAGGCTCTATTTCATTCCTCTTTAGATTTCTGCATCCCAGAGTCCGCATTTTTTAGTATCTAAGACGAAAAGGACAATCAAGCATGAACACAGGTCAAGATCACCCCTTTATTTTAACCATTTTCTTAACTAAATATTTATAAAACTTAAAATCAGTATAGCAAGTATATGCAGTATTTTTCAACCTCTGAATTTTGTCCTTCTAAAGACATTCTCAATCAATATCCTAAAAAAATTGTAGCAGTAGCACCAAAAAGAAAAGACACCAAGTTGTTCCATGGTTCTGAGCTTCCAAGTATACTTAAGGTTGGATATATTTTTACCATTTCAGACACAACTAAAGCATGAACTTTTCTATGAATCTCCAAAACTGTGGGTAACTAGAATCAAACATGCAGGTCCATGCACAGCGTTCAACATAACAAAAGCTACAAGTGTCTGGAGACCAACAGTATTACCCATAAAAATCTTATTTAAAGCCAGCAAAATGTTATTACAAACTAATAATAGCTTATAATATCAAATAATGACTACTAAATCTCTTAAAGAGTTACCATGAAGAATTCCAAAAATAAAAAATAAAAATCAACTTTGGGGGTGACAGATCCTGCATCTACCACCCAATTATAAAAAGAGAGAGACAGACAGAGAGATGTGAAACATTCAGAAAGGTACAGAGCAGGATCCACAGTAAGGAGACATGGCAAGTTGTCATATTAATATAACAATTACCCTTAACACAGCCCTCAGTGTCTGTATTGCAATAACACCATGTATTTCACCAGCAATGACAGCCCAAAAGTCGGAGTTCTCTTCTTGTATTTATGTGGATAGAGTAAATTGATCTTTGATCACAGACATGTTAAAGCGTGCAAGGATAAAGCTTCATGTAACTTAACTGTTTCTGAACTATATGCTTTCTTCACTTCAAGCAGTGTAGATGGATTTGAGGAAGTACATTTTTCTTGGGGAGCAACATTGGGTCCATTGTTTTCCCCCTTTGAAATGAAACACGAATCTGAAGAGCTCGATTTTTGGTTCTTATGTTGCGCAGCCAACTGCTCTGGAGAAGCAGACCTTGAATCTAAGACAACAACATCCTGACATTGCTCATTCTTCAAAGGAAAACTTTGTCTTAGTTCATGAAATAATGCATAAAAGAAGCAGATATTAGAAGGAAAATTTAATAAGTAAATGATAGGACACTAAAGGAAATACAAAGACAAAACCAATCTGCTGACAACAAGAGGATTCGACCATGCTTATAAAACTCCACAGCGGTGCAAAAGCACTCCAGATAAAAAAAACAATAAACAATATTCCACCTCTATTTCAGTCTAGTAAAGGTTCTCCATTCTCTTTCCTTTCTAGATGATAAAGGGTAGCGACATGACTACAACTCTGTGACACCTAGAAAGTGCTAAACGCCCAAATCTACATTCAGAACAAACACGAAACAACACTGGTACCAGCCACTTGCCAAAGCATTCAGTGAAAATAACTTAAAATGCAGAAGCAAAAATAAAATATATATAAATATAGTACACAAATTTGGTTGAAATTGCAGGGTTAAGAGAGAATTTGTAAAACTCAACGTGAGATCACAATCGTCTGGTATCATCCCCATAAATTTTAGAGTTGAATGATTTTCATGGCAAGTTAGTAAAAGAATAACGAAAAATATTCAAGAGTCAAACCTGCTGTTTTTTCTCATTGCAGAAACTTTTGAGTAAAGCCTTCATTATTTCATGCAATTTCTCAGCAGGTTCTGTATGCATCAATAAGTAAACCTCAATGTCATTCTCATCCTTGTTCCTCAACTTGCTTATTGAGATATCAAGGCAGTCGATCTTTGCTCTCAAAGCATTGCAACAGATGTCATGCCATTCTTCATGTTCAGCCCAGGCCAGTTCATTTTGGAGCAACACCAAATCTTTTTCAAGTTCATCAATTTCAGTATCTGCTTTTGTAATCAGTATCCTCAGCACTTGAACACAGGATTTCTCGTTCAAGGCATTTTCTTCGAGCATGTCTATATAAAAAAAAAACTGCATAACCATGGTAACAACAAAAGCCAAGAAAAAACTTATACCAACCAAATTTATAACAAAAATAGAGCATTATTATACCGATGCCATAACCGTAGTAAAAGTCATGCTGCCATTCTGGTTGTATGCAAGAGCTGCTTTCTTCTGCAGATTACCCACATTCAGTCAAATCAAGCTAAAAGACAATGATCGAATACGAATGCATGCAACTGCAAATTTGAGAAACAACAAAGCACCTTCAGGGAATGATGGGCCCCAGAGGTCGGAAGCCATAAATTTCTGATATGTCTATCCTGAAATGCAAAAAATGCAACATTATTATTCTTCCAAAAAAAAAGCACAAAATGATTCATTGCGCAATAAAAAGAAAGGGTTATTAATTGCTTCTATAGCTGATAATTCATACAAGTGTGCTTGTTTTACTTTAATGTTTTCCTTTTTCTTTAACTTAAGAGGGCCAAGGAGCCTTGACCCTGGTCCTTACATTCCCAGCAATAAAATCAATAATTTATTTTCTGGCGACAATCAAGACGATCAAACAGGAAAAAGGAAAAAAAATAATAAAATCAATGCAAAGTAAACATGATTAAAGGTACTATCAAGAACGTTAACATAAACAAAATTAGCCGCATATTTTTTATTCTCAACAATAATAAATGATTAACTGATAGCAACACTTGAAACAAAAAAAAATGGCCAGCTTTAATTACCTTAACTTGCTTGTAATCAATCACCTTCACTTAAACTGTTCACATTCAATAACATTGTTTAACTGAACGACTAAAAAGATCAATATTCAAATTAAAACAACTTTTTGTTTTCCATTTTCATCAAACAACCCAAAATTTAGAAGAGAAATTCAAGGCTGAAAGCAACACTAGAAAACTACATACTGTATAAAAACAAGGAATGAGTTCTAAACAAAACCTAGAGAAGAAAAATGCGAGAAAAAAATTAGAAATGTGGTTTTTCTTTTCGCGAAGGCCAAACAGAACCTCAAACAACGATTGAAAACGAGAAGACGAAGAAACGGTTCAGCTTCCCTGGTTGATCCCTACAATGCAAAATCTGACATTTTCAATGGTTTTCGAGATCTCAAAATTGTAGAGAGAGATAGTGAACTTTTTAGTGAGAGAGAGAGAGAGAGAGAGAGTGAGCGGAGTATTTCGTGCGCGTGTTAATGAGGGAGAAAAAGGCTGAGACTGAAAGCGACGAACGTTTTTTCCTTTTAGAAGGAGAAGGATGATGCCCGGAGGGGGACAATCATGCAAATCTAATATTTCATGAGGTCAAAATTGGAATAGTAAATACACGTGGCAAGGAAAGGGCGTTTGTGTCAGATCACACGTAGGACGCGTAGAAGGTTGTGGGCCCACCGAAGAGATTCCCCCATTTGTTTTCTACTGGCCCTATTTGGCACATTGGCTGCAACTGGACCGTCAATCCGTTGACTTTCATAGAAGCACATCGGACGGTACAGAGAAAGCCTCAATTACGTGGGTCCACACACCTCCAGGTTAAAAGTATTCAGATACCACCGTTCCCACTCTGTAACCGTCCTTTTCTTTTCTAATCTTATTTGTCGAACTGTTTTCGAGCGCTAGCAACGACACAAGATGGGTTTTTTTGCTTGTTCTGATTTTGATTTAGATTTGATCTTTATGCGTATATACTTTAAATTTATTAAATTTGATTTTACTTTAATTTAACTTTAAAAACCTTTCTCAATTTTGATTCAAAACTTAATTTTTTTTATTAATTGAAATATACAAAATTTTAATTATAAAATTAAAAAAATTCTAATAAATATTTCAAATCAAAATAAAATAAATTTTATTTAAATCATTTTGCCCAAATTCGAAATTTTTAGTAAAAAATCAACTCAACCAAATTTGAATCCAGAGTCCAGGCTTGGGACGGTGTTTTGCTTTACCGAGTTCTGTGCCCGTCCACAGAGTAATATCTCTCATCAGCAAAGGTGTGGTAAAATGGTAAATAGGTTAAAAAAGACATGCATATTGCAACGTACGAAACTTCGATGCCTGCCTCTTTTGGAATTTTACACAGCGGAGACTGCCTATCTGTACTGGTACACTGTACCATAATTTCATTCCGTGTGGGAACAGAATATCATACGGTCAAATTTCTTTTGTTTTTTTAGGTAATTCCATTTTGGGAGGGAAAAAAAAAAAAGATAAATGCAAACTAAATGCAACTAATTAAAGGTCTTTTTTTAATTTGTTTTAATTTTTGAAATTTGTAAATAATATTGATAATTTAATATAATAAATTTATATAATTATTTAAAGAATTAACTAACAACTAAACAAATGCATGAATTTGATAATGAAATAAATTATTAAGGAAAATGTTCGACATTGATTAAAAATCCTAAAATAAAAAGAAAAAATATATAATTATTCCATTACTTTTTTTTAATTTGTGAAAATGATGAATTAGATGTAAGAAAAAATTTCTTAAAAGTAACAAAACGATGAATTATTGCATTACTTCAAGGGCACTTCCAATTATTAATATAAATGAACAAAATTAATAACTTCATAATTAATTGGAGTAAACTAAAATAGTTAATCGTACAAACGATAAAGTAAATAAATATTAATTGTTTTAATATAAAATTTGCATATAATTTTGTTGCATTAATATAATACAAAAATTTATATAAAACTTAAGTAAAATACATAAATAAATAATAAATTCAATAATCCAATAAATTATTAATATAAATTAACAAAATTAAACAACTTCATAATTAATAGAAGTAAACTAAGATAGATAATTGTATAAATAATAAAGTAAATATATATTAATTTTATTAATATAAGTAAATCTATCATTTACAAAATTATTTAATATATAAATAATTTTGATAATTTTAATTATTTAACTTTTCAATATGTTATTAACTTTTATTATATACAAATTTAAAACAATGTTCTTCTTATTCTACTTTATCTCGTTATTATTGTTTTTACATTTAAACATATATTTTACTATTAATTTTAATTTTATTATTACAATAATTAATCATAAATTAGTATATCTCTTTTTCGAGAAATGCATACACTTGTAGTCTATTTTATAATATTGGACAAAACATAATTACACAATATATAAAATATAATAATTAAGATACGATGCAAAAAATGACATAACACTTCACTTAGAATCTATGCAATATAAATTATCCAAAAGTCCGATTTATAAAAATATATAACATATTATATACAATTGACATAAAAAATATAAATATAATCAAAATACATAAATTAAAAAGTATAACTTGGAGGCAATATTATGATGTGAGGTTGTTTTAGAGATGACAGTGAAATAGATATTTGCATTTTTTTTGTAATAATTGTCTTAAAATTTGAATTTATTTATCATCCGTATTAAATTCATATATAACTATATAAATCTAAATTAAATAACAGTATATATTGGGTGTCTAAATTCGCTAAAAGCTTGAATTCTAACCTTTGAAACCAATGTTCGGTTCTTTCTATAAGTATAAAATTTTTACTTTTTATAATAAATGAATAATAAATTTAAATATTTAAATCTATTATTCAAACAAGTAATACGAATTTACATAATAAATTAAAATATCAAAATTTATTATCTTTAAAAATGATATAAATTTAAATAACAAATATCTAAAAATTTATATTGATATCTGCTACAAATAATAATTATATTATTTGAATTCAAATCGTTTTAAATTTTAAAAAATAAAATTTCAAATTTATAGCATCCAATGCCATCATTAGCTTCTTTTATGAAATGGGAAGATCTTTGCTTATATAGTTATATGGCTCTTCAAACAAAATAAAAGTCGTTATGCTGTTGCCTGAGGCGAGGCTTAATGCATCTCAAGTAGTCAAGTCCACTCCATACGGAACGGAATAGCTCGCATTACTTGTATTTTTTTTTGTTTGTTTAAAATATTTGTATTAAATATTATAATAAAATATTAATATAAAATATAATTAAAAATTAAATATATTTATATTAAAAATATATTCACTCAGACGCAAATTTAAAAAATTTAAAAATTTAACAATATTATTATTATTTATGTTAATATAAAATCTCAGATTGAATTAATACCTTTAATTAAATGATATGAATTTATTCGAAGAAATAATGTAATAAACAAAAAATTAAGAAAAGTTATTTTAACAAATACAAAATTAAATATATATAATAATAATTTATTTAATTTATTAAAATTAATCAATAAAATTATTAATTATTAAAAATAATATAATAATTACTCTTAAAAAAAATTAAAAACATCCCTCGACAAAACTTTTATTAATTATATTGTTTACATAAAAGGTAGAGATCAATTAAATATGACGTCTTCAGTTAATATCGTACTATTCAAGTGTTCAAAATCAAACAGCCAGTGCCACCGACAGAAACGGCTCAATTGTAGGCGCCAATTACACGTGGCATTCTCTCCTTCAATCCCTTTAAAATCTAATAACGAACAACAAGGTGACGTTACCACATGTTCTTTTTTTTGGGGGGGGGGTGGGGGGTATTAATTAATTAATTAATTAAAGTTAATCATTGGTCGTACAAATGGAAAGGAGCATAATCGGGAAGCTGTCTTAAGTCTTAACCTTTCTTTCTTCTCTTTTCTCTTTTTAATTATTTTGCACCAATTTAATTATATGAATATTCTTTTATTTAGTAAAAATTGTATTCCAATTTCAACACCACAACTACAAAATCTAAAGTTTAAAGCAAATATGGTAATTTTAGAAATGCTATAATTAAACAACATAAATATAATATGTAAAAATTAATTAAAATATAATATAATATTAAAAAAGAATATAATATAATATTACAAAAGAATATAAATACAATACGGATAAATAAATATATTAAAATTTATATAAAATAAAATTTTAATTTATTAAAATTTAATTAATATAATATCATAAATATAATTATAACATAAAAAATTAAAATAAACTAGAAATTAATATGCAGATTCTTAAAACTAGTTTAAAGGCAATGTAATTGTAAGCTAATATTCACTGAATTTTATGTTAAATGTAAATCAAATTTATTGTTTTTTTTCTTATTCTCTAATAATGAAAACAATTGTCACTATTTATTAATAGTTGATTTGCTAGTTTTATATTCACAAATAAAAAAATAAGTGATGAAATTATAGAAAATAAACATTTTCAAAATTAATCATTGCATGATTTAGGGAAGATCAAAATGTAGTAAATTTAAAATTAAAAAAAAAGTTGTTGGAGGGTATTACCCATGTTTATGATTTTGAAAGATGAACAATGTAGTATTTGGTAGGTAAAAGGGAAAAAATTATTACAAAAAATGCAGAATTTATTGATTAATATAATGAATAAAAAATGAAATCATCAATTTTTATAAATTTAATTTGAAAATTAAGATAAATTTTGAAAAGTGTAAAAGAAGTAAATATTAAGTTAGTAATTTGATAAAACACGAAACAAAAATAAAAAATTCATAAAATGTAAAATAAATTTATATTTATATGGAAGCTCTGGTGACAGCTTCTTGTTCTTGTTTTTTAATCGTCTTCGTCTGAGGTTCATCGAACAACAGATCCAACCCATTTTCCCTTCCAAACCTTAAAATCTCCAAAAAATGTCATCAACCCAACAGCCATCATCATCAAGAAAACAAACTCTTTTCATAGCTTCACTTATAATCCTATGGTACTCCTCGAACATTGGAGTTATTCTCTTAAACAAATACTTGCTTTCAAACTATGGTTTCAGATTCCCAATCTTCTTAACAATGTGTCACATGTCAGCCTGTGCTTTTTTCAGCTACATCTCCATTGTGTTCATGAAACTTGTCCCTCTCCAACCAATCAAATCCAGGCCTCAGTTCCTGAAGATTGCAACCTTGAGTGTTGTCTTTTGTGGTTCAGTTGTTGGGGGCAACATCTCTTTAAGGTACCTGCCAGTGTCTTTTAACCAGGCCGTTGGTGCTACGACACCCTTTTTCACTGCCTTGTTTGCTTACCTGATGACTTTCAAGAGAGAAGCTTGGGTTACTTATGGTGCTCTTGTTCCTGTTGTTGCTGGGGTTGTCATTGCCAGTGGGGTATGTTCCTTTTTTTTTTCCCCTATTCTTTTTGGATCTTTTAATGATAAAAAAATTATTATTATTTTTTTTAAATTTTGATGCTTGGTTTTAGAGATTCATTGCATAATTTTGTTTTTGTGATAGAGCTGAGATTGTATTGATGTTATTTTCTATGATAATTAGTTGTAAATTTATGCCTTGATCTTTGACTATTATAAATCAGAAGCAGATTTTTCAGTAGTGTATGACACTGTAGTTAGGGGTTAAAAATGGGAATGCATTAGTTAATTTATTGAAAAAATCAACCTGCTCTCTTGTTGTTGTTGTTGTTGTTATTATTATTCATTGGTCCATATTATGTTTAAATAAGTAATTAATTTCGGAAGTTGAATCAACAGAACCAGCAAAGATATGTAGCATTTATATGTGTCGGTGTCTTCTGAGTAAGAAATATTCCATGACTGCACTTTTTTCTGTAAGTCTCAGTAAAGCTTTATGCGATATGGCATCAAACTGCAGCTAGAAGAACGGGATTATCTTGAAAGTTGAAACCTATGTTACTTGGACCCGGGTGTGAGTGTTAGACAGGGGTATTTTAACTATTTTCCAAGTTCTCCATTTATTTGGAGGGCCCTTGGAAAATCATATTCCTATGCATATGTCTTAATATGCATCGTACACGGCAACTTCAAGAAAAATGAAGAGATTAGGGGTAAAAATGCTTGAAATTATGGAAATTTGAACTAACGGAAGTACAATTGAGGTGGATTGGCTAGGTATAAGGCCAGTATCTTAAAACTCAGATTTATTTTTAGGATGGTTTATTAAGTCACTCGTGATTATAAACATAGATGTGCCGTCTCATTTAGTTAGGCCAAGAAATTCAACTGTAAAATTAACATGCACTGAGCTACTGTGATAATTGTGCATGAAGGTGCAAATTCCTTCCTTTGGAATTGCGGTTGTAACGTAATCAGGACCAAAGTATATTTATGAGATACTGCTGCATTGTGATTAGCCATATCCAATTGTATAGCATTGGATTCATAGCTCATACAATCAAATTGGCTTGAGAGTCTTGGAATTGTAGAAGAGGAAACAAACAAAGAAAAGCAAAAATAAATAAAATAAAAGAGCAAATTGGCTTGATATATCCACTTTGTTCATCAGGAATGTCTTCTTTGATGTATAATTGACCTTTGATGTGGTAGAACCTATTGTTGCGCCTTTTTAAGCTATTTTAAGCTAAGTTATTTGGATTCAGGCGCGAGTGTAGGATAGGGGTTATGTTCAATTTTTTTCTACCTTTTTCCATGTATTTGAAGAGTTCTTGGAGATTCATATCTCTATGTCAATGTCCGAATATGCATCGGATATGAGTGTCAGAGCAACATAGGTTTTAAGTACAACTGTCTCTCCTCCAACCTCCCCAGAAAATGACAACAGGGAAAAAAAAAAAAAAAAGAAGAGAAAAGGAAGAAGAAGATGGGTTTACAGTTTAGTGTGCTCTTCAGTCATACCTTTCTTTGAGTCACTGGCATAGCTATGACCTGTGTGGGTTGCAACCCAAAGAACTTTCTTATGATCTTTAAACACACTAAACTTTGTTTCACTCCATAATGCCATCTTCATGTGTTTGGTCTAGTTTAAAAATAAGTTCATTTGGCTGTTTGTACTTTGTTATTGATTGACTTTGCGGAAAGAAGGAAAAGGAACGATTTAGAAAACCTTGTCAGGAATTCATGATTTGTTAACTAGGGAAAGAGACAAAGAGCTCTAAGTAACTTTCCACAGTTCTGTGCAACCTTTGTCTCTTTCTTTCCTTAAAAAACTCATTTGGTTAATGAACATTTTAAACTTTGAAATTTGATTATTGGTGCCAGGGTGAACCGGGCTTTCACTGGTTTGGATTCATTATGTGCATAAGTGCAACTGCTGCAAGGGCCTTCAAGTCTGTTCTTCAGGGCATTCTGCTTTCTTCAGATGGGTATATAAAACTTTTGTTTCTATTTATTCATCATCTGCAATTGTCACATCCATTATTCAATGTATAGTTGCTGCCACCAAAGTCAGTGCGTTTAGTTTCTTTTTCCTTTTTAGCCGAGCATGAGGAATTGACAAAGTTGGATGAGGGGGACCAGTCCGTTGGGGGTTGAGCCAGAGATAAGTTGCCTACAATTCTTGTTAGTGCTAGGCCATGTAGTCGATTGCTGCTATTAAGTTAAAATTGTCGTAATTTTCTAACATTTTTATCCGCTAAAGAGAATGAATTGTAATTTTATGTCTTAGTTGAATTCTACATCAGCCAGCTGTGAAGGGTGCACTTCTGATTTTTTCTCTTGTAGAAACAGTAAGTGGAGGAAACTTTTAAAAGCTTGAGTTATGGGAGAATAAGTAGCTGAAAAACCCGATGGATAGGATTTAGATATTTCCTTTCCTCTTTGCCTTTTTAAGTGAATTTTCGACATAAAGGATGTTGTGTTAATAAACAGGAAAAGAAAACTTTCCACAGTTTGTATGTAAAATGTCTTTGGTTGTTGATTATTACATTTGCTTCATTGGTATTTATTGGAAAAGCAAATGAAAGTAGATCAAAAATGGATCCTTGTAATTGTTGACACCTGAAGAGACCTTTCTATTAATATGCCCTTCACCTTGGCCTTCCAACTTATGCAATTTATCTGAGCAAAAGGTTCGGACCTCAAATATTTCTTATTTTAAATGTGAAAAAATCTGTTCCAAACTAATTGTTCATAAGTAAGTGCCGTTGGCTTTTCCTATCGATTAGAAGTGAGTCATGGATATCTATTGCTTCTTTTTCTTCCTCCTTTCTCCCTTGCCCTCCAGGTCTTTTTCTCCTGTAAGCATTTCTGTATGTCTTTCCCTTGTAACATAACTGCTCGTGCCGTTATTCTTGCAGGGAAAAGCTGAACTCGATGAATTTGCTACTCTATATGTCCCCGATTGCAGTTCTAGTTTTGGTCCCTGCTGCGCTTATAATGGAGCCTAATGTGTTAGAAGTCATCTTATCGCTTGGAAGACAGCATAGATACATGTGGTTGCTTCTTCTCATTAACTCAACACTGGCGTATTCGGCAAACTTGTCAAACTTCTTGGTGACTAAACATACAAGCGCATTAACACTTCAGGTTCTATATCTTCTGCCTTTCTCTAGTTCGTTTTTAATATCTATTTTTACAGATTATAGGACATATTGACCTACAGCTCTAAAACAATGTCCCCAGTCAATTCAATATACTTATTAAATCGATAAGCTCATAAAAAATTTCTCATTAAGCAGGGGCACTATTATAGCTATAATCCATGAACTCGTATAAGATAAACCTGTTCCTGATGATTGGCTTAGGTCACTTTACTAAAAATGGATGTTTTTACAACCATTTGTACTCTGTTAAAATGTTGTCTGTAGTCATATAGGCTATAACAGCTTGTTGATATGTATCATCTTATAATCTTTAGATTATACAAGATTAAATGAATAGTAATCCGGGCCGGACTGGCCCCAATTATAAAAACCTGTCCACGCTCCGTCCAAGTCAGGCTGGGCTGATATCCTGGCCAATGGACGGATCTACGTATATTATTCTCGAGTGGCATGAAAGGAATCCCCAAGTTGGAGATAGAAAGTCGAAACCTGAAACCTCTCGTTGTTCTACATCCTTACTCGAGCGCTCCCTCATATGAAACCTACGTAGCTGAAAGTTGAACTAAAAATAAAAACACGTCATCAATTGGACATTTTTTTCGTACTTCTTGCACAAGAATACAGACAATTCGTTGTTTCCACCATCTTCATGCATTTCCTCATCTTCTTCCTATGTGGGATGATATTTGTGATTTCAGGTGTTAGGCAATGCAAAAGGTGCTGTTGCTGTAGTTATCTCAATACTTCTGTTCCGAAACCCGGTCACGGTTGTGGGAATCGCCGGTTATTCAATGACCGTCCTCGGTGTTGTTGCTTACGGGGAAGCAAAACGTAGATTTAGATAAAAAAATTCATCACATTTTTACAAATTTCGTTGTTAGTTGAACCACAAATATCGTGTTTCCGAATGAAGAACATGGTGAAGTTTAATGGGTAGATTTTTGGTGAATATAGTGTGTTATTGTAGAGAGAAAACTTTTAGGAGAGCTCCTGATTTATACTTTCATTTTGCCTACATAGGCTTATTTTCCCTTTGTATTAGGCGTGATTCTATTCTTCTGTTCCCTTATTTATTCGGGAGACCTTTCTATTATAGCTTTATTGCTTGCGTTATTAGACATGACATGATTATAAAGTATAAAAAGATAAATAGAATGATACAAGACAAAAAAAAAATAAAAATAAACATGACACAAATATATGAATGTCTCAAATTTATATAATACGGTTATTAACATATTAAATTTTATATAAAAATAAAATATTTTAAATATAAATATAGCACAATAAAATGTACAAAAATAATAAAAATACATGAATTGTTTGCTTACTCGGTTGTAGAAAGTTGATAAGCTAGGCTTTCCCTTTTATGCATGGATAATGGAAAATTTTGTCAAGCTTATTTTCATTAAAGTTGTTAAAGTTTTAAACATGAGTTTAACTCCGTTGGTTCATATAATTATTTTTTTAAAATTGCATCCCGTAAATTTGAAATTCAAATTCTAAAATATCGAAACCTTTTCAAAGTTTCCAAGTGATGGTATCTTTTGTGCCCGAAAAACTATTGAAGCTGATTCTTTAGCTTATGGTGGTATATGTTATACGACAAAAATATAGTACAATTTCATAAAAAAAATACAATATAAAAAAATTAATATAAAGACAATATAAATGTGCGAATATGTTTGACATTTTTATGACATGAATTATTAATGTATCAATTTATGCAAATAAATAAATCACTTACTTTAAGCATGAAATCAATTTTACAGTGTTTATCAAGTAAAACTCTATGGTTTAAAATAGTTGAGCTGTGAAGTATAATAGTTAATAATATCTTAATTACAATGATCATTATTGTCTAATATCATTTATAAACAAGGAAGAAATAAAAAATATATAATTTATTAAAAATAAAATATGAATATAATTACGCCATAATTTTAGTTTTAATATTTTTTTTATTTATGAAAATAAGTAAAAAGAAGTAGACAATATACATTATAAGGTATTTCTTTTAATTTTAAATTGAATGAAACAAGTAAAACTATATTCACCTTCTTTTCTACTTTACCTTTAGCCTGTTATATATATACATTTATATTTTTTCAATTTTTTATAGGATATCATATCATTATTCTTCATGAATTTATTTTTTATAAGACAAAAAGTGAATAATATTCTCAAGTTCTGCTCAAACTTATATGGCATTTGGTACTTTCTCATGTTAAGGTTTTCAATGGAATGCAATTCTCGAAAATATGATTGCTAAAAATGTGATTCCTAACCGAGTTTTACATTTGATCGATCAATTGCATTTAGAATTTTGCACTTAAATCGAACTCATAAAGACAAAAGAAAATGCAAAATTGTGATTCATGCTTACTTCTTAAGCCCTAAAGGGCCAAATGCTGGTTAGGTTTTTATTTATTCATCTGTGGCCTGCTTGCCTGCCTTCACATAAGGGAGCTTCACTTCCTTGATCCATGGCATTTCGGACTTAAAATTTTAATCAAACTTTCCAGCCCATTATTTATGCTTAAAAAGGGGGCCCATATTGGCCGCTCGAGAATCGAGCATCAAAAACAAGACCAAATTGATCGGCAAGATTAATTGCATCGAGAACGATAACTTGTCTGATCATAGTCTATCAACCCGATTAAACTTTGAATTGACATAAAATTAGATTAAATAATAAAAACCTCATAAAAAATTAAAAAAATAGATTCCATTATTTTTTATTTTACTGTTTTTTATTGATAACAATTGAAGCTTTAATTTATTAACTTTTATATTTAAGATCATAACATTAAATCTAATACATATTTTTATTAATCATAAAATTATATTTAATATTAATTTTTTAAATACAAAAAAAAAGTTTTGATCAAATCGATTGATCCAACTCGTTGAAGTGTTTGAACGGAGAATTGGAGATCAAACTAGTTTAACTTTCGGTCCAATCTTTTAACCTTGTGGGGAGAGACGACCTTAGGGGGTGAACTGGTGGAATAAATTATAGGAAACAATGTTTAGCATAACAACTCGCACTTTTATATCTGCCACTCGCTCAAAAAAAAAAATTTGCTGCCACTTCGAACATTAATTAAAATTGATTAGTAAAATACCACAGCATAGACCTCTTTTACCACATTTTCTCCCTTTCCCCTTTTGTCTCAACTACTTCTAAGGGAGGAGTTATGCAAGAAAAATGAAAACGAAAAAAAAAACACGTCATTATCAGAACTTACCTAGAGTTCTACGACATCCAAGGGAGAGAACTCGGCTGATTTGAGTTTTTTTTTTTATTCTCTGATCTGCAGTTCAAGGAGTGCATAGGTTCTTGAGATCTTCTTCCTTGGCATACCAGTTTGGTATTATCTTTGACACATGGGGACAAAGATCCTTGTATGAATTCCGGATCGTCCCTTCTGCAACTCCGGTAGCAACCGAAATATCTGCATCCCACACATTTTCTATCAAAGGTCTTTATTTTCCAGAGAATCATAGTAGCAGCTCAAAACATTTAAAGACGCTGTTCTTGTTTTTGTTTTGTTTTGTTTGTTTTTTTTTTTTTTTTTAAATTTTTAATGGACAAAACACATTCCTTAAGCACCATTTTGGTTTATATATGTTGAACCTAAATTGCAATTATCAACAGAATATCAAAGAAAAAGTTAGGCACACAAAAGTTGAATCTGAAATATCTTAGTTTTTAATTTTTGATGCAAGCGAGGTCATAGCTAGGGCATACGGGTTGTGGATGGCTGAGATTTGAACTTCCAACCTGCTACATGCCAGCTCTCAACATAAACCAACTAAGCTAAGCTCTGGATTCGGAACATCTTATTCATAGTTAACAGGTAAGATGGGAAATATCAAACCTTTAAGAGGCTTCTTATCATCTGAAAGCTGTGTTATAATATATATAACTGCTGCTGCAATCGATATGGGGCTTCGCCTGCAAAAGTTAGGCAAATTGTTAGTAAGTACCTAATCAAACCATTAAGTGAACAAAAACTTTAAAGAATATATAAATAAGATATATCAGATGTCTCAATACAACAATACTGAGACTCTCAACCTGCAAGGGTTAGAAGGCACAGCTCCTAAAGACAAACAGCGGCAAAGCAAGATGATCGCTGTGAGAAGTCCTGAGATGATGTCAGGAAGAAGTTTTGTTCTGTGGTTTTTTTTTTGGCAGAATCTTCAGACTGTCCAATACAGGCCAAAGATAAATAACCAAATTGAATAAACAATTTGACTACAGGGATCTAACTAATCTACAAGAACAAGGAATTCTGGAAATGTCAATGAAGTTGAATCGTGACTTTTAAAAACTGAATACCACCAGGATCCTTATAAACATCCATATCCCAGAAGGGTTTTTCTTATCACTCACCAGGGCCTCATAATTCACCTTGTTGACAATTATCATTAAAAAGTAAGTGCAATTATTGCAAAATCTCAACCATAATTGTCTTTTAGCTATGTTACTCTAACTCAGGTGCAGTGTCGGATACGAGCATGTTCAATTTTTTCCACATTTTTCCATGTATTTGGAGGGTCCTTGGGGATTATATCTCCATACCCGTGTCCGAGAATATGTCGAGTATGGGAGTTGAATATGGATACTTCAAGAAACATGAAGAGCTGGAACGACATAATCTTTTAGTGCTCAATCAGCTTCTTATTCTTTATGTCACTATTCAAACAATAATTCGAACATTCTAATTCTTTCCTAATCAAATCAGTCAATTAACATAAATCATCATGCGTTCTATTAATGGGAAAGTTGAGGCAGAATTATCCAAGTCATGGAGGGCACTGAATTTAAATTTTTTTTGGTTAAAAAGAAAATTCGGTTTAGGCTCACAGCTTCATAATAAAAATAGAATAATAACTACCTTATATCAAACTCCTCCGACTTCTGAACAGCTTCTTGAGCAGCTTTAACTGCTTGATTATTCATGCCAAGATTGGAACAAAAACGCCTCTAATAATTAAAGAAATTAATGTAAGTGGCAACTGTAAATGGTAAGCACAAATGAATAATAAAATATTCAACCATGGAATTGCAGCCTTCCAAGCATATGGCAAACAAGGGAACTCACCATGAAGTCACCAGCATGTATGGCTCCCATCTCAACAGACTGACCAGTCTCCAATCCCAGTTGTTTCACTATGTATTCTTTTGCTCGGCCAATTTCTTTCTTTGTGGCTCCATTGGCGACGGAGCAGATTTCTATTTGAAATCCAGGTTCAGACAAGCTCATAGACATTTGGAAAGATAAATAACGAAGCATCCAGATGTTAAAAGAATCTTAAGCTGTACCCTTGACAGTGCGTGGCTTGTCCTCTTGTCGACAAGCAATGTACAGGCAAGCAGCCAACAACGCATCCTGATTTCTTCCCCTACTAGACTTCTGGTCTTCGACCTTCTTATATATCTCATTGGCTCGATCCTTCAATAAATGGCAAAACCCCATAAATCATATGCACATGAAAATAGATAAAAGGGAAAAAATAATAAAAAATGAAAACATAATCTAGCTAAAAGTTAAGAGTGTAAAGCACAAGATGCACCAGCCACAAATAGGAAAACTCTCAATTTAGCTTAAAACGAATACTTCAAACATAAAATAATTTTCTTTTAGAAGCATACACATGCTCAAAACTAATGCCGATCTCTAGAAGACAATAATTGAGAAGTAAGGATTCTACCCACTGCTCAATGGAAATTACGCTTGGCCAGGATACAATGCTCTACAAACTTTGAAATATTTTGAGTAACAAGTAGGAGAGAGGGAGGGAGGGAGAGACATCCTAGTGATAATTTTTTTTTTCTGCTGTTTTATAGGTGACCGAGAAAAAACTTAGAAAATGGATGAACATTACTTGTATATATATATATTTTTATATTTAATTTGTTGTATTAAAGCTTTAAAGAAAAAAAAGGAAAATATTCTGTTAAAAATGAACTCTTTCAGGAAGAATTCTTAGAAGTGGTTGTCAAACTGGAAATTCACTTATTCACCCACTTTTAAAAGTTTTTCTTCCTTTATTTTCGTAGGAATTTTCTTTTGGTAAAACTAGCTGCATATCAGTTATAATTTGTTTTATTCATCTGGCCGCTGAAATTTTCTTGGAATCTCTACCCCTAGTTGTATGCCATAGTAACTTCCTATGGTTACTTAATCCTTTAAGTTTTATTGGTGGCTGATACATTTTAAGGATAAATTCTTGGTTGTTATACAGCTGAAATACCACATTATTACCATTTAAAAAGATAGTCAAATAATAAGTAAAATAACAAATAAATCAAACAATAATGTGCAACTTTCTAGTAACTTTTCCTCATTAATAAATGATACAGATCTAGTAACATCTTCGAAGCCTATTTAATCAATCACACTTACCAACAATTTTGTTTGATGAACAAGATGGTTTCTTGTCCAGCTATCAACCCTAACCTTATTCTTTTTCCTCATTGGAAGGTACTAAGAGCAGGGAAGCTTCTTTCCACAAGTGCAAACACAGGATTGGAGGTTTATATTTATAACTTCCTTCCATTCATGAATAGGCTGGGACTTTAAGAGGGAGGTCCAGCAGCCTAAGTTACTCGGACTCAGTGCAAGTGTTGACAGAGGTATGTTCAATTTTTTTCTAAGATTTTTCATGTATTTGTAGGGCCTAGGAGGTATATGCCAATTCCCATGTCCAGATATGCATCGGACACGAGAGTCAAACACGGATACTTCAAGAAAAATGGAGAGTCAGAGCAATATATGCAGCAGCTACATTCACGTTTATAAGTATTTCATGTTCTCAACTCATACACAAAATTAGGGCTTAAATTTTATAACTCCTTTCTGTTTATGCACAGATTGGGAAAGGTAGCTAAAGTAGTTATGTTAATGTTATTATGTATTCGAGGCTTTCAAGTCATGCACAAGACTGGAGTTTCATATTAATACCTTCTTTCTAGTAGGCTCATTTATCACAAATTTGTCAATATTAACAATAAAGACGTTCTATTTCAAACAAGTCATTCTCATACAGCCTGTCAAGAGTACAACTTTGTTGCAATTTACTATTTCCGGCCGCTAACATAATATAGTCCAGTACGTCATAGGCCCTTTATTTGGTCTATGGCAGCAATGCCAACTTGTATCAATAATACATACACATCAATACTAAATAGCATACATCAAGTCTATGCGCATATGTGCATGTTGCCAGTCCTTAGCAATACTAATACACTGAAATATCATATATGATTCAAACTGTATTTACGCTGGAAAAGGTAGCATACCTTGATGGTTGCAACAAGACCCAGCCTGAAAAATAAAATTATACAAATAAGTGGCATTTCGTTGTAAATTACTATCTCTCAAGTATAGAACTTCCCTTCACCAAGAAAGGAAAAAGGAAAAAGGAAAGCGAATAAATATGTAAATCTTTACATGCAATCATAATATTCAGTTGCAACACATTAAGCTGGATTCCATAGAGAGCAGAACATTCATCTAATTCCTATTCTGCCTAAGAAAAATAAAACTGAACAGCATAACACTTTCCAATCAATTCTAAATTTCCTAGAATTCAACCCTCAACTTTGTTCCACAATTTTCTTCAGTGCAAACAAGTAAAAATGCAAACAATAATTGCATCATAAATTGTTTTCACCAACAATTGAAGCATGAATCATCTCTTTTCCCAACCGGCAAACTGAATCAGGAAACAAATCAAAACCACTGAAAATCTCTAGGCATTTCCATTAATATGTCTCCAGAAAAAATGGACATCCAAACTCACTCAACTCATTTAGATCAATCAAACAAAACTCTAATAATTTCACACAAGATCCATAACCCTAACATCCATTTTTTCCATTATTTTCCCATAATTTCTGACCATCCAAATAAACTCCACAATTCCAACCAAAAGCCAATTGCAAAAAATACATCCAAAATCCCAAAAAAGAATTTAAATACCTATCAGACATGGTAGCAATAGTCTTAAAAGCGAGAATCAACCCCCGATCGGGATTCGACCCACGATTCTGCCACCGACCCAACGAGGACGAAAGGAACTCTCCAGTAGCACCGTTAGGCTTAGCGATGACGGTGGACAAACCACCATCAGCCAAGAGCGGATTGGTAGGACCACCGACACGGACGGGATCATTGTCGCCGGACTCGTTAGCGAATGTTCTCCACTCCGACGTCTCATCGATAGAATGCGACTCTAACACCAAACCGCACTCCGAGCACACTGTGTCACCCGCCGAGTGGTCGAAAACCACCTCCGTGTTCCGCTTGCAGTCTGTACAAAACGCGTCCGCCATTTCCGGTGCACCTAACCGTTTCTGTTTTTTTCCACCTTTTTATTGGAGGTTTTTGCCTTATATTCTGTTTTCTTAAATTGATCAAAGATGCAAATCGAAAAGTCTTTTCAGTTTCCTTGGTTTCTTTCTTTCTTAGTCCCCACCCCTCTTTGTGCTTCATTTATTTAGTTTTTAATTTTTAATTAGATTCGTTAAAAGATCGAATTATTGATTATTCATTCGATTTTAATAAAATTAAAAGTTGGATTACTAATTACCCATTCGATTTTAATTGAATCAAATTTCGTTATTATATTTTTTTATTTAAGTTAATCTAATTATATTCAAATTATTTTTAAATTAATAAAAAATTAAATTTAATTATAAAATATAAATATTAATACAAAAATAATTTTTATTTTTTTTAAATAATGAAATAAGTTTACGAGCCGATGCAAGCCCATTTTCAATTAGGCTTAGATAAAGGAATTGAAAAAAAAATCAATTCACGATTTAAAAATGAATGTATCTATTTTTTATGCATATCATATTTGAGATCTTATTAAAAATGCATAATTATTTTTTTATTATTATGCATTGTTAATAAAATATAAAAATTTTAATTATTAAATATATATTACAAAACAAAATATTTTCAGTTGATTGGAGGTAGCTATCAAATTAATTTAAAAAATTGTGTGCATAATAAACATATAAATATTTTTAAAGTCATACTATTAATATTTTAAATATCATACTTTTAAAAAATCAATTAATTTTATTTTTGTTTATCTTAATATTCAAACTTTAAATTCAATCTTTATATATATATATATATATATAATAACACGGCTATTTTAAATCTCAATTATTTATTTTTAGACCAACTTTTGTTTTATACAAAAAGATAATTTTTCTTATTATTTTATTTTTATTATTTAAAATATAAAAACCGTAATTTGAAAATAAAAAATATCCTACTTGAATTGGGGGGTGGGGGTAATTAATTGAGGGAGGCTATGTTAGCAAATCAAAACCACCACCATTTTCGTTGAAGACTTACATGGTGGCGGGGGCACCGGCGTAGTTATATTGTTGGAACGCCGACGGGACAGGGTTGGCGGTGCGGCAGCTGGCGGTGATTACTCCTTGTGATCTCCTCCCAAACACTTTCGGAGTACTGCCAACGTCTCTAGCTCTGCATTTTATTAATAATCCGCTAGGTATAGTTGGTTGCATTCTCTCAATAATTTTATTATCAAATTCCATTTTTACCAAAGAAGAATTGTAATTATTTTTTATGGTGACGAAAACAAAATTACTTCAATTTCTATTGTTTCCTAATCATTTAGAAAAAAAAATATTAGCAAAACAATAAATACACTTTGAATAAATGCTTACATTTTATGATGTAGCATTGCAAGGAATTAAAAAAAAATAAAATATTAAAAAAGCTATTGAACTATATCATTTTATTTAAATAAATCTTTATACTTTGGTTTTATCCGAGTAAGATTTTATCATTTTATTTCTATTCAAATAAACCCTTATTTCAAATGAAATATTAAATTATGTTAAGGGTTTATTTAGATATAAGTTAAAGTTTAAACATTTATGTGGTTTTAATTAAATATTAATGATTTATTTAAGTACAAATTCAAGATTAAAGACTTATTGGAATACAATAAAAGTGAAATTAACTAGGTAAAGTACCAAAATTCAAAAGCTTAATCATTATTTTAGCAAAAAAAAAATATATCTAAAAGTTAAATTATCCATTCAAATCCGATGATCTTTTTTGAATTAATTAGATTTATACAATTATTTTTTTAATAATTCACACGAATTCAAACCGAATTTAAATAAAAAATTAAAAAATATTTGACTCGTAACTTAATCGAAACCTTTAAACAATTCTAGATAAAGAAAATAAGATGTTGTTAAGATGAATCTTTCTCAAGCCTTATTAATAGGAGTAAGCAAAATGTAAGTCGAAGAGGGAAGGAATTTACTTAAGACAAGTGTTTAAAAAAAGTAGCATTGCCGTTACTCATTCAAACGACAATATTAAATATTAATTAAAATGTTGTTACAAAACTTAAAAATTTATAAATTTATTTAAATATAATTAAAAATGAATTAAAATTATTAGAATTTTTCGTATTATTAGTTATACTTGAAAATTTTATTACACGAAAATAACAAACATAAAATCATTAAATCTCACGTGACACGAATATATAACTTAAAATCTATATAATATAAATTATTACTCTATCAAAATTATATAAACATAAAACACTTTAACTATAATTATAATATGATAAAATATACGCCATAATATAAAAATATAAATTGTCAATTCTGTAATGCCATGTTTACTGTATTTAGGTTCAAATCTTCAACCCCCCAAGTCCTAAAATTGGCAAAAAAATTTTATTGGCTTATCCAAAAAAAAAAAAAAAATCTCTTAATTGAAGAAAAAATATCTATTGAGATATTGACATTACATGCCACTTATAAAGTATTAGTGCATTAAACATTAAT
>JBBYHO010000001.1:7407286-7417334 GCA_038382025.1 Adansonia gregorii | reverse complement strand
GTTTGCTGACCTCTCTATCATTATCAGGGAAAAACGGTTGCAAAATGTAAAAGGAAAAAAAAAAATAGCCAATCCATGAAACAGTTCTTCTCAAGTAACGGATATAAAGTCAGTATTTCCTTTTACAAATGGAGTCACAGTTACTATACATGAGCTCAAATCCATTATAGAAAAACGACATTATTGAAATGTCAACATGCAATATTGATGTTCTATTCATCAAGGCACTTCTTTTTAATGCGCTAAAACAAAAGATGCAATTACCAATGAAATGTCCAATTGTGAAGGAGTTTGCACTTCTAAAAACTTCTTATGCCAGCTAAAAAACACCTTTAACAGTACAATTTTAGGATTGACATCATCAAATGCGACATGAGATTTCAAATGTCTTCATGTCTATATTTATGGACATGATTTCTCATTAATGCTACCAAAAGGAATGCTAATACATGTGTAACACAGAATAAAAAAGAAAGATCTTACTTAAAGAAAAAATAAAGCCTCGTATCCCCGTTAAAGGATATGCACAACTATATAAGGCAGACAACGAGTTGATCTCTCATCAACTTGTTCTCTTCTCACATAGAAAACTCACATAACTTTTTAAATTGTTTCAATGGAATTACTTACACATGCGTCAACTGCAAGTGCTGGATATAGTAAAAATATAAATAATTAAACAGCCTACTTATCAAAGGTTTCTTCTTTAAATGATATCCAGTGGTTGGACCTAACAATAGGGGCAGATCCCACCCCTGACCCAAAATAAAAATTTCAATAACCATGAACCTAGCAAAAACTTCAAGAGCTAACAAGAAGAACCAACTTTAGGTGACTGGAATTCCAACAGTGAGTTCCAAAACTGATAAAAAATAGCAGTTTAGGATTGGAAAGACAAATGAAAGATATTGAGGTGGGAAAATAACTCACCAAGAAGAGCTAGAATCTGGTTTTCATACAAGGTTAGCTGTAAGGAGTTAACAGCACAGCACTTCCCCTTCTTAGTGGCATATACCTTATGCAGGTCCTTTATTTGGATACATCTGCATGTCTAACAGTATATTTAAGGGGCATAACCAATTAAAATGAACCAAAAAATAAAAAAAGGAAACATACTAGTTTCAATACATGTACCTGCCATCGATCTCTTGTTGCTTCATTTCCAAGCTTATTGCTTCCAAAGCCGGTCTAGACGAATCCTTCCTTGGAAAGATACTCTTCCTTTTGGAGATCATATCATTAACTTTTGCTTCATAACTGGAAATATGATACCTTAGCGTACTTTTCTTTTTCCAAAAGCATTTGTGGAATATGAAGTTCCAAGGATAACGCACTCCATTTTCACTCGGAAGAACCTGATCCAAGAACATCTCAGCACATTTCATCATGCACGAAATACCCTAGAAAGGGTAGATAAGGCACAGCGATCCAGTAGGATCAGGCAAACTTCCATGTAAGATAGTAGTCAACCAAATTAACTATGAGAATACTTCAGTTCACAAAGCAGCTTAATTAAACAATTAAATTAATTGCTACATCATAGAATATTGTAAGAGATACTAGGAATAAAGTTTTTGACTTTTAAGGATTCTAAATAAAAGACAAAAACTAACCAAAGTATACCTGATACGTATAGTGAATAATAATCGTCCCTTCTAATTGTTATAACTTTGGAACAAACCAAATCTCCATCAATATGACAAAACTCAACAACAAAACTTCACGTGACAACCTGTCAACTTGAGAAGAGACTGTATGGACAAATATATTTCAACCACACATAACAAAACTCTCCAAGTGATACTGGTTTACTTTGTGATTTGTGCAGCATTTAAACTCAGTGATTATATTTTGATTCGGTTAACATGGCAAGATCATTAAAAGATAGTTTAATGTAGTTCTTTACCATGTCTATGTTACATCATATCCATCTGATCCGCACAGTTTAGTTTGGTTTGATTTCTTAGATTTGAATCATGCAATTCAACCCAAGCCTTCTATTGTGTTGCCATTATTTTGGACTAAGAATTATCACAAGCACATTTAACATGTAAAGCAAGAAGATCATTTTAGAACAAGGTTTTCACTTACTATTAGAAGATAACCCATTTAAACAATCAGTATAATAAGATAAAAGTAGACAATTAAAAACCCTTGAATCACAAAAGAAAAAAAATTAGGTGTTTAAAGAGATACCTTATCTAGGTAGAGACCAACTGCGCAGTACAGCAAAGTGTCAAATAACATCATTAAAAGGCAAACCAAAAAGTTCACTCCAGATGATCCCTACAGCAACAATTGTTTAAGAAAAGCTGAAAATAAAAAAGTGTCAAAATAAGATAACTAGCAGCAAAAAATTCCCTTATACAGAACATACCCGCCACATGTTGCTCCAACGAAGCCCTACATGAGCACGTTCATAGTCAGCAAAATTAATAGATCCAAGAGCAAAGGCCGTAGGGGAGAGAAAAGAGGCAATGACCTTTAATAACCTGTAGTAGAACATGTTAACTGAAACCACAATAAATTGAAACAAATCATCAAAAGCGTAAGATATGTCCATTGCAGAAGTACTTACATTGCAACTGCCTCGTCATTGACAGTGTAATAAGGAAAGAACGCTCCAAGAAAAGAAAGAGTTCCAACTGCAACAGCAGTCTTTGCTCGTGTAAAGAACGTAGAGATCAAAAATGATAGCATGATCGAGCTGAGTCCAAATACAAAGAAATACACGAACACTACTGTCTTATCACTAAACTTGAAAAGGTTATCCATGGTACAAATTGTAATGATCCCAGACGAAATAGCAAACTGCAAAATGGAATCAAATTATATTAACATGAGAATCCCAGAAGTAATGATCCCCAAGATACCTCACCAGCCACTACTCCATTTTTTCATAAATAAATCCAAACTTAGCAACCAATAGAAAGAAAGTTCTTACATCATTAAACTGATTATATTAATCAAAATTCCTATGCATCTTATGGCTCTCTAGTAAGGTAGGCGTGATTTACAAAAGAAAAACTCAACTTACAATTCCATAGCATAACTAGACTACAGAAACATAATCAAGACATGGCTGATCAATTCATAAAAGGAGCTTAAGTCAAATAAATTCTTCCCACATTTTTAATCTAAATGTGTTGTACAGGAATATATTACAAGCCTCTTCCCACTGCTACCATTGTCTTCCTTGTTCTAATCAACCACTCCTAATCATTGCTGAAGCAAGACTAACCACATCGAGAGCAAGCAACTACCAAAACCATCTAAACGTTTTCTTATTACAGCCACCATAAGTAACATTTTTGCAATCCATATCATATACCATCTTCACGGGACAGATATAATAAATACCACAAAGACACCACCTATGCTGCAATTTACAAAACAATACAGTAGTAGAAAACTAGGATCAACTCCATTTAGGTTCAAGGGGCAGTAAGTAGCATGATGGCTACTTCAGAAATAAGGTCTACTTTCCTGATGAACAATATGAAATCAAGAATAATGTTCTTAATAGATAATGGTCTCCTCATTGAAAGAGCTCTGTTACCCTGACCCTAAATCAGCAACTGACAAAAAGACAATTAACCAACATTTTAAACATCTTTAATTACAAATTAAAAAGAGGATAAGACAAACCCTTCATGAATTACACTCTCAAAAAAAGTTCAAATTTAGATGTAAGCTACCGCATATTGCACGCTAAACATAAATGAGCACCATACTATACATCCACTAAAACTAGCTGAAAACCAGAAAAAAGCATATAGAACTCTTTACTAATTAAGGTTTTTACTAATTTGGACAAGTAAAATTTTTATAATATCACAGTAACCAAAATTAATTATAACAGGTTCTACAGAAACACTAGTGAAAGTCCAAAAGCCAGTCACAAATATGGTGTAGCAGGCCTTAGAGATTTCATATTTCCCATTAAAAACCAAAAAACGTTTTTCCATCCAGTATGAACTCAATTACTTTTCTGTCACTTAACATGATACAATTAAATTCCAATTTTGATTGAATATTTGAATTCTATTCAGAAAAAATTAACACTCTATCTAATTTCAAATGAATGATTTGCCAACTTAATCCATAAGCATTACATTCCCACCAACAGCACTTGATGCATTTCTAAAGTAAAAGATTGAGTCAAGAAAAAAATTCAAACAAAAATCAAAAGAAACTACCTCACACTCAGACAAATATGCAAAGAAACGGGAAAAATACATGATTTCGTTAGATATCCACAGCCAAAAAATAACCTGAAAAGTGTATGTAATGAACCAAGAGAGATGGAATATCCCATCTTTCAAGCCCATCATATAAATACCTTCTCTAATCTTCTGCTCCTGAGATGTTGGAAAAGGAAAATCATTTAGAGCTTAAGAAAATAAAAAGAATGAATATCTTCTATATATAAACATCAAAAGTTGAAAACAAATAGAAGCAAAATTAACAAAAATACATAAATTTCTTATTAGATATGTGGAAATTATAAGTTATAACTGTGATAGTCATTAAAAACCTTCTCAAACACAGTATAGCTGATCAGGCGAGAGATTGGATAGAGAAATCCCAACAAATACCTGTTCATTTGAAAGGCAAGGCAACAACAAACAGTATGTCAAGACATTGGGAATGAAAGTAACCTTTTTTAATATAAAATTAATAAAGATGAAGACAGAGACATTAATGTTCAAGAGGCACATACAACAGGCCCATGACACTCTTAATGATTGATTGGAACTCATCATCTGTGTATTCTCGAGTTGGGAAGGGAGCTATTCTTATATTTGAAGGGCTAAACTGTGTCCATGGTAACCCGAAGGATGATGTTACACTGGTTGAGTTCGATGGTGTCAATTCTATATTTTCACTAGCAACGCCAGTTTCTGTTTGCTGAGCAGCAAATATGATAAATGTATCTAACACCTGCTGAAGCTGCAGTAAGTACAAAAGTATCAACAACCAGAGCAAGGCATACTTCATCAAATTTGGGATTATAACTGACGTAGATGACCTTTCTTTTACAATGAAGAGAATATTGAGGGAAAAAAAAGGAAATGAATAAATGAGAGAAACAGTTCAAACACTGTCAGGAAGGAACTATTGGTTCATACAGTCAAAAAGCCACTGAAGCTGTATTGCATTGTTGGTATGATATTAACACCCAATTCCAAGTCATTGAGGTAAGGGCCATTAGTGTCCATGATACTTTTAACATCAGGAAATCCAGAGAAAGCCCATGTGTGATTAAGGCGGATACTATAATCAAACAACTGAGGACCTTGATGATGAAATACCACTGCTCCTTTAATTTTTGGATTTGGGCAATTCCTAGGCCAAGATAAACTCATTAAATGAAGTTTATTAGTGCAATTACCTACCATTATATGAAATCCAATAAAATCTAGCAAATTATCTCGTATAAAAGGAAAGATGTTTCATATTATGCACGGCAACCAATGTATGCAAATATGAGCGACAGAGTACTTAAAAACGAAGAAGAGGGAACAAAACAAAAGATGAATGAAAACAGAATACTAAAAACATCTCATAATAAATGTAAAGGTTCTCTGCATTATCATTTTTCCTTTTCAGCAAGGTAATAAAAATGAAGTTTAACTACAAATTTTTAAAATAATATATTTAAAAAAATAAACGGGCTAACGCTTATCTGAGGATTTAAGTAACCTTAGGACACCATGAAAAAATGTGTAAAACCATTTAGGTTCTAATTTTTACCTAAATTCAAGTTTACGTTAACTTGCCATCATAGAATTATTAATCACTAAACTGAAAGTCCTTCGAATTTCTTGAAGGAGTTGGTCCTCCCAATAGAAGTAACCAAATAGTATGTTCCCCATTTATTTCTCTTAAAACTGTACATGTCAACAATGAAGCACGTAGTAACTATCAGCAAGTTGCCCTAATATCAGTACCACAGTAACAAAGAGTGTAACTTACATGAAATCACAAGTAGCATATAGATCTGACTGTATATATGTATCCAGCTCGAGCTCATCTTTGTATATTTTAGAAACTAACTGCAGCCATGAAACCAAATTTAATGAGAGTAAGTGATAAAAATCAAAGCAAAAACAGGGAAGTTGATAATCATAGTAAAAAGAGAAATCCAAAAAACAGGGATTATTACTCACATGCAACAGCTAAATTATAACTTGGCTACAAACAAGAATCAAAAACGAAAAATAGATTTATCACCCCCCTTCATAACACGTAGATGAACGAAGACAAACTCAAAATTAAATTAAAAACCCAAAAAAAAATAAAAAGAATAATATGAATGAAAAATAAAAAATTCAAGGGTACCTGCAATAAGGGAAATTTGATAGAAATTAAGTTAATCATCTGCCTTGTTTGTTGAGTATCAGGTGCAAAAGCTATAAACTCTCCTTCGGCCAACAATAATTCCAAAACTTGCTGAAAATTAGGGGATATACCTTTGCCTACCTCCACAAACATATCTTGTCTTATATATCTAAACCAATTCAAATATAACAATCAGTTCATCATCCATTTCAGAAAAAAAAAAACCCAAAAAATAAAAAATTTCAGGGGAAAAGGAACAAAAATGTAAGAACAGTAAATTTGACTTACGGTTGAGCTGGATGAATTTGGGTATCAACGCGAGTCCTTATACCTATTAATAATAAAATTACGATTGTAGGAAGTAAAATCTGCAACAAACAACAAAAAGAAACAAAATTAAAAATTAAAAAAAAGAAGAAGAAGAAGAAGAAAACTAAAGAATTTAAATAAGAATTTAGGAAATATAAACAAAAAAAGCGAAGAACTGAAACCTCAGCAGCAGTGATAAAAGGGTGACGAATCTTAAGAAGCCAGTTTTTCCTAAGCATAGCTTTCAGTTGTCTCTTAGAAGTCCCCATTTTTTTAGCCTTTTTTTTTAAATTCTGTTAAATTAAAGAAACTGAAGAATCAAGATTAAAACCCTAGAGGTGAATTAAAGGAAAGTCAGAGTTACAGAAGAGGAAAGGTAAGGAAAGAGAGGAAGGCGATGGGCGGAGGAGGAGGTGTGGAACAACTGCAAGTCTTCCTTTTTTTTGTTAGGAGTGGTGGCGACTGGCGACATTTGGAAATTTGTAAAAAGGAAGCAGGGAGAGAAAAAGTAAAAGAAGAAAAATGTTAAAAACGGGAAACGTGAAAAGGAAGGCTGACTGACTTATTAGCCTTTAGATTATTATTATTTTGAAAAGCTAAAAGAGGAGTTGGTATTTTTAACAGCCGGTAAATCTCAAGGGGTAATTCGCATTTTAAAGTTTCACAGAAATTCGATTCAATCAATTTACAATTTTGAGAATGATTTAACATAAAAGTTCGATTTTTTTAATTATATTTATTTATTTAATAAAAATAATAAAAAATTTTATATTAAATTTTAAAATTAATTATTTATATTTTAATTTAAATTTAAATTTTAAATAAATTTTTTATTAATAATTAAAAATAAAATATTTATTAAAAATTTAATTAATTAAAATAATTAAATTTAAGTCATTTAATAATTTTAACTCGATTTAATAATAAATAATATAATTTAATAATTTACTAATAAAATTTTTTTAAATATATATATGTATATATAAATAAATTAGGGTCGGATGTCTATGTTGGAATGCCGAAGTTTATGGTTTGGAATGGATATTCTCGTGGCGAGAGAAATTGAAATTGAAACGGTGTGGGTTGGTGGAGGACGTCAGTCATGTCCGTGTGCAGAAGTGGGGCTTTTCTTTTTCCTATTGGAGGGGAGAACGGGAGGAATCTTTGTTGTTCGACTTTTATCAAATTTTGGTGTAAAAGATAATATATTTTTAGGCCAATACTTGTAAAGTAAGTCATGCAATTCTAGAATTTTAGAATTTTCATAATATGTGATTTTCTAAACTTTACTTGTTTAATACTTTTATCAAAAATAATATTTTCTCTTCTTAGTTTTAATCTATATTATTATTAACTAGACGTACGAACGCTCATTATATAGAAAATTGTTTAAAAGAGTGATTAATTTTTAAAAAATTATATAAATATTTTTGTTATATTAATATTTAACATATAATTTATTAATTTTTATCAAATTAGTATTTTTTGACACGTAATATTAAACTTTATCAAACATTTTATTACTGATATAGATATACACTATTAAAGTTATTCAGTGAAAAATATAAAAATATTATATAAAGATAATTATATCTTTGAATATTTCATATAATATATTTTATTTTAAAAAAATATATCTATCTACTTTTTAAAAAACGATAACTTTTTTAAAAAACTATCCATTTTCTAAAAGCTATCAACTAAAAAATTTACATATTTTTATATTTAATTTTCAAACATATTTATAAAATTATAAATCAAAAAGTTAAACAAAGATAATTATGCCTTTGAATTATTTCATATAATATCTTTTTATAAAAAAAATATATCTACTTACTCCTAAAAGAACCACCGACTTTTCTAAAAAAGTATACAAATAAAAAAACTGCCGATTTTTACCCACTTTTCTAAAATCTATACACTTAAAATTTACAATTTTTTTATATTTAATTTTTAAATATAATTTTTTTTCAAAATTTATTTTCAATTACACAGTGAATATGTGGTATTTTACTCACATGTACTTAAAAAAATAATAAATTACTCGTTACTAAAGACTAGATAATTTTTTGACAAAAAAAACTACCCAATCATAAATAAACTTTAATTGATCTTTTATTTATAATTAATTTTTAAAAAATATTTTTCAACTACTTAACTTGATGTGTCAAATTATAGTTATATTTAAAATTCTTAACGGAGTTGATATGCAAGTCAAGTGATATCAATTAAATCAAAAAAAATTATCTAAAAACAAAAAAATAAAATATAACATCAACAAAATATATAATAAAGAAATTTATTTCTTTTACTTATAAAGTAAAATTTTTTTTCCTATAAAAAAATTACTCATCCATCACATAATCTATATTCTAATCTTTTAAAACATAATTTTTTTTTCACTCATGAATATGTCAAATCCCAGAAAATAAAAAAAAAAAGCTAAAAGAAAGTTCATAATTATAAATTTTTTTTCATTTCTTTCAACATTATCCTTCATTAGAAAAATACTTAACTTTAGGCACTAACTCTTATGATACCTTCCTTTTAATTTTTAACCATTTACTTTGAATGGTAAAAGTTGTAAGCCAATCTTTATCATACTTTGCAAAGTTAGTTAATGTAAAATTTATAAGAATAAGTTATATTAAATATAGTAATTAATAATTTTTATTCTTTATTTTTCATATAACAAATAAATATTAATTTATATAATTGACGTCGTTCAAATGATGCTTAAAATTAGTTATTTATCATTTTATAAAATTTGTTTACTTTTAATATATTAATTTTATTAAATAAAAAATATATATTAATTATATTTTTATATATTTATTTCATCATAATCATTTTCAATAACGTTAATTAATATTTCTTCATATAATAATTTAATAATTTTTAAACAATTATCGTAACACATTTATTAACAAAATCCTCAGCCAAGCCCTTAAAAAAAATAATTGGCGAAATATCGCTGATCCTTAAAAACAAGTACTAGAAAACGACGAGAAATTGCAAATATTCTCAAGAGCTCTTTAATAAAAGCAGACCCAAAATCTCTTGTACTCTTTTCTATTGAAAAAGAATTTTTATAAATTATCAATACATGCATACATTCCGTTTATGTGGGGGGGGGGGGGCTTTGTCAAGACGTGTCACATGGTTATTGGCGTGAAGACTCTTGAGTGGGACCCATTGTTTTACTTTTGACAAGTTGTAGGGACCCCCGGGGATAACGTATAGGTTAGGCCTTTACGAAGAAAAATTTTGTTTCGGTAAAACCCATACTGGTCGGTAGTTGTTTATGGTATACGTCACTGTCAACTTAGAATATTCCAAAGCATTTTTTAATTTATTCGAATGTTTATTTAATTTTCATTTTATTCTAAAAAAA
>JBBYHO010000001.1:7348470-7377747 GCA_038382025.1 Adansonia gregorii | reverse complement strand
GATGTGTATGATTTATATGAACATAACATGATGTGATTATTAGATTAAACAAATAAATCGTATAAAAAATTATAAAAATATATAAAACTAATTTAATTTTAAACTAATGTAAGTAAATCCGTAACAAATAAACGGTGTGTATATATATATATGTATACGTAATTAAAACTAAAATTTAATTTAAATAATTTATATAATCATTTTTAAAAGATAAGCATCTAATAAATTTAAAATTTAAAATTTAATATTTACAACTCTTTACTACCTTCTGATTTTGACCAGCTTCGAACAAAATATGTAATTATTATGCTTGTTATTCTTGATTTGGCTTGTTTTAGGAGTATTTCAAAGTTGTTGGGCAGTCGCAGTTGAAGAAGTTGGTTTTTTGCTTTCAAATAGTAAGGGATCATGTCAACCTAATTCATAAAATTGTATTATATTTATATTATTTTTATATATAAATATGTTTAAAATATTATATCTATATCAATTATAATAAGAGTGACTGAGTTTATATCAAGTTACATCAACTCAGTTAAAAAATTTACATAAAAATTAAAATTAAAATTATACTATTAAAATGAATTTAAAGATATTTAAATCTTTTATTTTAAGTAAAGAAACTATCCATTAAAAAATTATCTACTAAAAAACTACTCATCACTTTTTTATTTTTTTTAAATTATCTGCTCATAAAAAAATTCACTTATTTTTAATTTAATATTTTTTTAAAAATATAATATTTTTAAAAAATAAATATTTTTTACTCACTTTGTCAGCTTGATAAATTCTAATATTTATATAAATTTTTAATATATTAATAATTTATATTATATAAATTTTAAAATATTTATATATTTGTATAATATTAATATTTTCTCATTATTTTCTATTTTATTTTTTTGTCCTATTCTCGTGTGTACACGAAACCAAATGATTAGCTTTTTCAGTGTCGAACGAACTGAAACAGAGTTGAATAGATTGGGTTGGGTTACATTTCAGTTTCAGACATTGATATCAACGCTGCCTGTCCTTCCAACATCTCGTCGACGTAACAAAAGCCGACCCACGAAAAACGACGCGACAGCCACTAACGAAGCTCAACCCGGATGCTTTCAATACCATGTCCTAACTCTTAAGCTTGATGATACCTAATATTAATAGATTGCAAAAGCAAATCCAACGCTCCAACTTCTACCGACAACCTGTTATTATTCAGTAAAATCCAAGACTAGTGCAAGGACAGACAGACAGACGGACAGCGCAGTAATCTTGGAAAATTATGTTTCTTTTGGATTAGAATGGCAAATTTTGCATTTTCAATATGCTTTAGTTTCTGCAATATTTATGCATTGCCTGTTCCTAATTTTCCCTGAAAATCTTGTATAAAGAATGGGAGGGTGGGGGGGGGGGGAAGCGTGAACAAATGTGATCCCTTCTTCAAGATAACAAATAGGGTCATAATTGCAAAGATTCATTAGCAACCATTTGTGATCTATCCTGAGTTAGCTGCAAAATGGTTAAATATGGTTTCAAGGGTTGACTGGCTGATACTGTATTCGGCTATCCCCAGTCGATTTCTGAGCAGAAATTTTCAAACATCTCAATATCATTGGAAAGTCCATGAAAAATTTAAAAAAAAAATTACAATAGATGGAAAAGGAAAGGCAATTTGAGAGATGCTAACCTGTTTCTTTCCAGCTGCCCAAAAACATCTGCAAGTGAGAGACCCTCCCTATACGGCAACTGCAACGATATTCTGAGTTAGTTACTGTCGCTCAAGCTAAGCTAAGATAAGAAAAGCGATGTTTCGATTACACCAAAAAACACTAGAGCAGCAACAAATGTACAAAACATTGATCATATCAACACACAGTGATGTAAAGGAACGGATCTATGACGACAACAAAGTTTTATGGAAATTTAGTTGAGATCTAAGTATATGTTGATTCCAACTAGCAGTAGAAAAGGGATACTGAAATAATTCTGATATTCAGACATTTCAATCAGAAAGTGATAAAGATCTAATACCTTTTTGAACGTGATGATCAGAAAAGCAATGTCTTCATGAGCTCTACCATATAGTTATATATCATATTTGAAATAAAAATCTCTCCTTTCAAATTTAAGTTCCCAAAGACAACCTAAAATCCTTATTCCTCTTTAAAGAAAAGGTATTGATAAACAGAAGTAATCATAAGCTGATCAAACAGTTTAAAATTTATTGAAGAACTAAGGGATTTTTCTTTCTTGAAAGTTAAATAGCTGAAAGTAATAATGAATGTTACCTGATATTTAACAGTTAATCCATTGCACCTGTTGAAGGTTGCACCAGGAAATGAAGATACTATAAAAGAATCAATGGCTGAAAACTTCTCACTCACCAACCACCAGTCGGAAAATATTGACAATGGTATACCACCTACAGAGATTCATATAATTAATCAAAAATGCTATAAGAAAGGAAAAGTGAACAACAATGGAGAAATTATAACATGATTAAAAATGTCACTGCCCCTACGAATTAGAAATGTCTTGCTTTATTCGGTGTTTCTGTGCGATGCAAGTTCAAAATTGTGATACAAAACAGCATCTTCAAAACTTTTTTTTTTTTTCACTTCCATGAAATGCAAAAATTGCATCATCATTGACTGGATATTAAAAGTAAGCAACATCAGTAGATCACTTATACCATCTCGAATCAACCGCTCTAACAGCTGTTCACCAAAAAGCCCACTGGAAATCGGTCTTGAAGAAATAAGTGTCCTTATTCTTTCTTCATTTCCGAACCAACGTCCTAGAACAATTATCATCTCCTTCGACAATCTAATTTCTTCCACTGATGCATTTTCAGATGCAATGGAGTTGATGCCCCCAACACAGACTTCAAGGTCATCTAGTAGGTTCCTTGGATGGGAAGGAATGACAAAGAGCCTTTCTTGAATAATGCGGCAAAGATTTTCCAAATCAGCAGAGCTCACTTCAGTGGGTTTGATCTGATTGCAGGTGAAAGTTTCTTGTATTACATGCATTTAAGCGTTTTAACTCAAATATTAAACAATATTAAATCAAAGAATGACATCATATTTAACCACATACCTCCAGCTCAATATGATTTCCAAACCTTGTTTTCAAGTGCTGGGGACTTCCAATGCACCTTAGCCTGCCTCCAACCTGAAAAAAAGATTCAAATTTAGGTGAATGCCTACAAGTTTCTTCAGCTTTTAGGATGCAGGGAACATTGGTACCATTATCCCAATTCTGGTACATAAAGCTTGAGCTTCGTTCATGCTATGGGTGGTAAGGATCACAGCTGTCTTTCCTTGCTTGGTTGATAGGCGGGATATCACTTCCCACATGAATCTTTTTGCGATGGGATCCATACCTAAAATAATCGATAATTACTGACTGTTAGGAAACAAAGAAAGCTCTAAATAAAAAACGTACACTTCACATAACATGCCCTTCTAAGACAACAATGAGCTAGAATTTAATCATACAACACTCTTAAACAAAACAGAACAGACTAGAAACGATCATCGAAGGCAATATCCCTGTGTGGGTCATGACTAAGTGTGGGTTTTACGCAATATGAGTGGACTTTTTTATAGCAACTGATTGCTCTGAAACTCATACACGTAAAAACAACTAAAAATAATGCATTGAGCATTTGAGATTAAAACTAGGAGCTTTAGAATAAAATCATGCATAAATTTTGGGAAGGAAGGACCATCAACCAATGGAGAGAAAGCAAACTATCATGCTTACAACTTAGCAAGGGAACCAACATCAAAGCAAGCTAACATGCCTACAACATCAAAGCTTGATCACTAGAATATAAGCAATTGACGTTCTAATGTCTGAAGATATTAACAACTTGCCATCATTAAAGAAAAAAGTGGCATATAACATAGAGATCTGCAGACAAAACATTTGTCAAGTCCTTGCAAGAACACAGAAGTTTCTGCACCATGTACACACCTGTGGATGGCTCATCTAGAATGACAATTGGAGGATCTCCAATCATGGCAATTGCAACAGACAATTTACGTTTGTTCCCTCCACTAAGAGTGTACGATGGTTTGTTAGCATGCTTTAGTAAGTCAAAGTCCCGCAGCTTTTCGATAACCACCTGCCAAAAATGTTACATGCATCAAGTGGTCATTACAGCATTAAAATTACCACATTGATGCTAACATGTTAAATGCTGTCACCACATGTTGATTAAGTTAGGGTTTTATTACAGACTTATAATCAGATAAATCCTCACAAATTAGTGTCTAAATTGAATGCTCCAAACTAAATAATTCTTTATTTATTTGTTTGTTTGGATAATTGATGATACATGGTGCGAGGAATTTCTGTGAAAGAACCAGAACTGTCAACCGGAATGGAATACTGAAACTACAAACAAAATCATTTAACCATATATTCTGCTCCTTCAAATAAAGGGAAAGAAGGCATTACAACCAGACAATTTACAGGCTAATAGTCAATCCTAGCAAATCAAATCAAACTAGAACTTCTCTAATATAATGATTAGAATAATTAACAAATCAAATCAAACTAGAACCTCTCTAATATAAAGATTAGAATAATTAGGATAGATAAACATACGTCATTTATTCTGTACTCTGGAACTCCTTTAATCCTTGCATAAAGTTCAAGGTGCTCTTGTGCAGTAAGATATTCCAATAGAGCATCAAACTGAGGGCAGTACCCAATCTGCAGACGGCTCATGAAATGAAAGAAAATAATTAAATGTTCTCTAATGGACCATCCATACTTCTAGATCAGTCATAAGAAGTAAAATAAACGAAAGATTCTAACATACATGGTGACGGGCAGCCTTTGGATTTGATGATATATCTTTGCCAAAAATAAAAGCAGTTCCTTCAGTTGGAGATTCTTCTCCTGCAATGGGGAAAAGAATAAGAAAAAGATATAGTTCATATGGACTAAAATCTACAATTGTACAATATCTAAAACAAAATTAAATTCTCATGAAGATTAACAAACTAGATATTATATAGCACAGCAATCTAAGAGAAAGAAAAATTATTATTAAAATTAGGGGCTCAGCCATTCTTCATGAAATTGATTACTCCACAATATTAAATCAATACATTCACAAAATAATCAAGAATAAACTATGCTTATTTTGGAGTGTTCTGCAGATAAATATTAATGTCAAAGCTGGACAACTGCAGAATACCGGTTAGCATTGACAGAGTTGTAGTTTTCCCAGCTCCATTTGTTCCCAAAAAGCCGAAACATTCTCCAGCCTGAACAGAGAAAGTTAATGAATCTACAGCTACTCTGGCATCAAAATGCTTTCCTCCAGGATACACCTGAGATTGGTTGATAAATGTTACCACTAAGCAACAATTTATTAAAACAGACTAAGACAATTAAAATCAAGGGCATTGTAGTCCATGGAGATACCTTCCGAAGATTAAGCAGGAAAAGAATGGTGTTGTCAATGGAACCTGAAAGTACCCTATGTCTTTCTGTTCTTACATCTATGTCTTCATCAAGGTCAACAGCAGTTTCAGAGGAAGATTTTAGAAAAGGTTCTAAAACAGAAGCATCACCCTGAAAATTTTTTCTCTTCCACTTCTTAAGTCTTACTGGAGTCAATTTACAAGTAGGTAAGAATTCAAGCCCAAGCATCAGAAGAAAGTAACCAATAGCCTGTCAAATGAAGAAAATAGAATCAGATCCAAATCAGCTAATTTTTGGATTCTACCTACCTAGTAAAATGGTAACTAATGCATTATGGGTCCAGTTATATGCTTATTAAGGACCAAGTCTAGAGGCAACCTTCACCATCAAGAGGGATGTAGGAATAAGAAGAAAAAATTTTTGCACTTCGTTGTGTAACTTAAGAAATATAGTCAATTTTCCTGCGTAAGGTCAAAAGTATGGCACACTGCAATTTCTACTCTCCCTTAGGAATCTGAATCCTTCAGAGCAAGGAAGCTTATAGCCTCCACAAAACCAGTATAACTAGCTATATTTGGCTTGAAAAGGAGTTAAAGGCTAAATGTTCTTTTTTATACATATGACATTAAAGCACTTACATCAGTTTCAATTTGAAAAGAGACAGAGATGAGCAAAAATACCAAAAAAACTGCACTTTTAGCAGCAATTTTTCAAGTTTATAATTGTTTAATCAATTGTATCATGCACTTCTTTTTCCTTGTACATTAAAATTTTCTAAGATCTCTAGGTATTACACAATGGTTTTTCTCCATTATTATTTATCAGGTCTGATCAGCAATCAACGCCTGGTTGACAGTCTGAATTAGCCCAGAATAAAGAGACAAGTCTGTGTTGTTTGAAACTCCATCTTATAGGAAAATCAAGATACAGCAAATGGCTAGTTCTAGAACTTCTACAAAGAACTCGTGAGAGAAATAAGAAAAAGATGAGAATTTTTCTAATCAGGAAAAAAAGGGGACTAGGATTCTCAAGATGCACAACTCAAACTGTATTAACCAAGGACTTCCACTTCTCACATGGTTAAATGATGATAAGCATAATAGCAGAAAATAATCAAGCAGAAGGAATGAGAAAGATAATAACCTCAATTCCAAGATAACAAATGGAAGCACCAGTCACATTCCAATCAAAAACCCCATTGCTAGATTTATCTTTCATCCCTTGCCGAAGAAGAGCCAGTGAAGCAAGCCCATCAGCAAAACAGAACCCAGGGGATAATCTGAAGAAATTCTGGAGAATTACATAACAACTTAGTCGAGTTCACCGATACTAGCAACCAAACTTCAAGCATATGGAAGAATGGTAAATGAGACCATTCAGTTAAAGGCCAATTTCAGAAATTTGAAGCATTCAAAAGATTATAGCAGTGATATTCTCTTAAATATCAGCAAATATCTATTCTTTGAGATGATGAAGGCATTTGGAACAGTCCTGGTCATCCATGAATATCAATAGCGTCAAATTCAATTTGAAAATACATAAGCAAGTTGTTACAAATTTCTTCAATTATCCATTAAAAATCTATCTAGGATAGCACAGTCCTTTTCTCAATTTCAAGCATTAGGTAGTGCACATTGGAGGTTCTTGAGGGAAAGGAGAAAGAGAGGAACGGGAGCATGTGAGTATCCAAAAAATTAAAGTATGGAAAGATACTATATTGAGGATTTGAATCAGTCTTCCATCGTCTCCATTATTCATTTAATTTTATCCACCTTTTTCAATGGCCGTGATAAATTAGTTCCCAATCAATATATTGACCAACATTTGGAAAGATTTACTTTATAGAAGCAACACTGATGTGGTATAGTATCATATGATAATCCATTTTAAGTAGTACTGTGTATTTTCACAAGGTTAGAAATTTACTCTTAAGATCGAGTTCCAAAAATTGTCACTAAATTGACACTTGAAACTAATGAGTTTTAGCATACAAAATTGCTGAACTATTTCTGACATGAGAGATAATGAATTCCTAGAAAAAAGGGGAAAATAAAGAAAATCAAATGATTGTGAAAAGCCTGTGAGGCAGTGGGAATTTCCACAATTGAAAAGTTTACTTAAATTTTATTAACATTAAAAAGTGATACTACAACCAAATTTGAAAGCCAAGATTCGGCTCACTAGCTGGACGTATGGTTATAAAAATTTCGTTGGCTTTGATGATAGAAAATTAGTAATACAGGGAAAAGGAAAACTTTAAAGAAGTTCAATTTTGATTGTCGTGAAACAGAGATCACCATAGAAACTGACAATCTAACTACTGAATTGGAAATACTATGCTCAAGGAAACTAACCTTCAGAAAAGAATTTGCACTTGCAGTTGTCTTTATAAGCCCCATAATAAATGAGATAACCATAAGAACGAGTCCAGTGAAAAAGTGGATCAAGAGAACCACATTCTGCCGGGACAAGACAAATGTTTATGCCAATAACAAGTCTTAAATGCTGAGGATAAAAGAATGAGACAAGAATGTCATCCCACCTGAGCCATTGTGTGGTCAGAGAAGAAGAATGTAAGGCAATATGTTGACGCTGCAATTGCCAGACCATACTCTAGAAACATGATGACTGTTGGCAACAAACCTCTTCCAATGAATTGGTCAAGACCTGCAAGCCCCAGTTATATTGCAAATTAGAAAAAGATTCATAAGATGAAGAGAGTTAGAATGATCATTAAACAAGATAAAGCTTCGTGACAAAGTGATGATATAAAAAGGAGAAAAAGGACAACTCATTCAGTTTCGTATATATCCCATGCATCATGCACTAAGTGTCAGAAGTCACAAGGTTGGATACTACCCTATATCTATACACAATCATATTAAAAAGTACTTAGTAGCACCTCCTTTTGTCACTAGAGAACTTAGTAATACTTATCATTGTTTATTAGCAACAAATTATCTCATGACTAGTAGCCCAGTAACTCCGAGAAACTACTGCACATGTTGTCCACTTTCCCATACTTCCATATCCCAAGGAAGTGTTATGTACTTCACAAAATACAAATGAAATAAGAGAACATTATTATTGATGTTTCATTTCTTTCATTAATTAATAGCAAAAACACAAAATTCTGGACATCCATTACGATCTCAGATATCTTGCAACTCAGAAAGCATTTGGAGGCTCAACATTTTTAAGGAATGCATGACTGCTACTAACAATCGATAATACAAATATAATCCATGCATTTGTGCTTGGATGAGAAACATTTAGCTAGGAATGCAAGCATGGGAACATACCAAACACATAGAAGAGAATTATGGCAGCAGTTGAAGGAAATAAGAAACTGATGAAGTCCCATATGTACGTTGAAACCCAATATGAAATTACAGAAACCTGAGACAAGCATTTTATCATGAAATAAACATATTGTCTAAACAAATTTAGTTGGATTCTTGAGTAAAGCAAAACCTACTCCACTAATCAGTTGTTGGTGCTTAGCTTTAACTTCACGTTCCTGCATCAAATAAGAAAGCAGAAATCAGGACAATCAATGTTGCACAAATATGCAAAATTCCAGGTCAACATGACTGCTGGTATAAGCTTAAGTGGAACATAATTGTCCTTGGTACATATGAAGGTGAATTAGTTTCAATAACAAGACAAGGAATTAATTTGCGTCACAGCAATAAAAAATTTCATTTAGAGACAAATAATAAAGTTTTTTGGCTATACATATAACTGAAAAGATTTTTACCGGAGTAAGAAATCAGTAATTGCAGGAAACAACTAAAACCAGTAAATATGAGATGATCAAGAGAAGAATGTAGACAGGGAACATTATGGAGGAAGCCAAAGCAGAAATAAAAGTGTTTGACGCTAAAGTCATAGAAAAAGGTCAAATCCTCATGACTACTCAAGACAGTTGTACTCAAAATTTCTCCTTGGCAAGAAGAAAATCAAATTGGATGAGTGTATATGGGCAATCGAATGCACAACCTATGGTCCTGACTTCTGGGACCCCTATGCATCTACCCCATGAAATCCATAATTGCAACAAAAATTCATCCAAAAGTAGGGAAAATTGGCAAATAGATTTTGGCCTAATCAAACCTCATGTTAAGCAGGAAAGCAATAATTCAAACCATGATGATAAGAAAAGGCTTGCTCCATGGAGCTGGAACAGAGGACAAGTACCCAATAGAAGAAAAATTAGTATTATAGTAATTAGAAGAGGAAAATTAAAGCATAAACAGACAAAAGGTAACCATATTAAATACGGCTCTTTTTGGGTTTTTTTTTTTTTCCTTCTTTTCAAAAGGGGATAGGGTAAGTTAAGAAAACATGAAAATGGAGCAATGAACGGCATATATTTGATGTGCCTGCATCAATGATGTGCCCACGCTTCATTGTCTATTTTGAATGGAATGATGAAAAAGAAAGGTTTCTTTTGCTTTTCACTTTGAATTTCTGAATTCGTTTTGAAAACCATTTAACAAATTAGAAAGAACATATGAAAGATAGGCTGAGTTCCTAACTTAAAAAAACAATCATCGAAGTACTTCTATGTAGACATATCAACAATCTTTAGCCTGACAGTTAATAGACTCTGGAGAGAATTAATAAGGGAACAACATAACTGAAATATTCAACTTTACTATAAAACTTATGAACAAAACTACCACTCTGAATGTAGTTCCTTCATTAATGATCAAGTGAACTTTTTTACAATATGATATATCAAGAAAGTTTTTAATCTTTTTCCTTCTATTTTTTTTTTCTTATTCTTATATCTAAACACTCAACAAAAATGAGTCAATAAAAGACGGGAATAATTGAAAGCAAACAATTTTGTATTTCCACATTCGCCATTAAAATGTTGTTTATTGAGAATAAAAGCCGAGTATCTTCTGATATGACAATCATGTAACAATACCCATTAAACTACCTAGGATTATACCTTTACTAGGGGGACAGCAAATGAAGCAGGAATGAATGAGAAGGCTATGTTAAGAATAACTGCGGCAGAGAATGCATCCAGATCCTGCAAAATTCAGATAGTAATTCAGAGTGAATATCCAGCAGGAGTGGTTATAAAAAAACAAAAAATGAAAGAAACAAAATATCGACAAGCAGCTACATAGCTGTTTAGAAATTAAAATATTGGTTCAAAACAGCAAAAGAAAGACACTTGGGTGCATTTTTTTAATATTTTTAAAATTCATTTGGAGTTATAGGCGAACTTGCAAACATGCATGTAAATCATCATATTGCATGCAAAGGCCCTATGTATTAGATAGAAGAAAGGTGCTTATCTTAAAGCATCAAGGGTACAGAATGGCTTGAGTATGCCATTCCCACCCATATTCGCATTTTCTGGTACTAGTACTTCTGCCAGAAAGGTGGCCACTTAACCTATCATCTAATCTAGCCTAAATGATAACCCTTCCTCTCCCTCTTGTTAGAACCATCATGTCCATTCTTAGGCTAGTTTATTAGACCTCCCACTTTTTTCTCCCTTGGTAATTTCTTGCAGTATCTATCAATATTAAGATGAAACAAAACAAAAATACCAACACTCTTCTAATAAATTTGTAATTTTAAAAAGAAAAGAATTTACCTTATAACATCGCAAAGTGTCTACATGCATATGAACCGATTGTAGAGTTAATCATTTGGACCTTTCAATGTGGATCTCAGACCTACCAATGGAGATATTCCTGACAAACGTCTCATAAAATTTTTAAATGGTTTTATCATCACTCCCCCTTTTTTCTCGCAAAGGTTTACCTTGTGGGAATTTGTCAATATTAAGATAAGATGGAATAAAACAAAATTATTAAAATGATTTCTTAATTTTTCTTTTCAAAAAGCAAAATGCCTCTCCCAAAACCAAGTAGAAACAGGTAGATAGATCTCTGCTACATTTAAACACCTAGGATAGCCTAAACCTAATCAGTATAGATCTTAATTTTACGAGAAACTAAAAAAAAAATATCACAGGATGTAACACATGTCAAAAGTGCAACCACGTATTTAGATCTTTACTATGCTTATAGCATGACTTATTATGTTCCGTAGCTGGATTATGTATATTAATATGAAGTGAGGAGCATACATAACGTTGTAACCGCTGACTTTTTGTCATTGGAAGAGGGTGATTGCGCGCTTGAATTGTCATATTTGTGTTGTTAGTAGCAAGCCTAAGAATTGCAGAGTTCATCAAGTTGACAAAGATTGGAGCCGCGTGCTGACAAGTACAATTGTGCAGTACAGTATACCCCAAACTCCCATCATCATACTGATCATCCATCACGACTGCCCCATACCTAACCAAACATGCATAAAAATAACAGTAATATTTAAAAAAAAAAAGGTATAGAAAATCAAATAGTTTTATAAGAACCTTTGAATTTTATTTTTTTAAAGGTATAGAAAATCAAATATTTTTTATAAGAACCTGTGGAATATTTTTATAAAAAAGGCATGAAGATGAATGCATCAAATAGTTTTATAAGAACCTTTGAAATATTTTTAAATGATACAGTACCACTTAAAAAGATATGTGCCCAGAATTAAGAAAATTATTTAAAAACAAAAATGCCACAAACAGGCAAATGTGCTACCACGTAGAGGTAGAAACGTGAGTTCAACACATGCCATTCAACACCACTTAAGTAACTACAGGACCACACCACTTACGTCATTTCAAGGCTACTTGCCAAAAAAAAAAATCATTAAAAGGTTCGAAAAATCTAACAACAAATAGAAAAGATGAGCTGTATTATAACAAGGTGATAAAAATACATCTACAGCATTCAAAACAAACACAATTTTAAAACGGATCAAACAATAACAAATAAAGGCCTTTATTATGGAAAACTAACCAGAAAGAGAGATGAAATTGAAAAGCTAAAAATAAATAAACATGGAACATATGATGAACAACAGTTTGGCAGGGCACAATCATGCAGAGAAATGGACTCTGAATGCTACAACTGATTAAATGCTTCTCACAGAAATGCAACAAAGTCAGCTTCAAATGACACATCTTCTGCCACTTTGAGAACAGATAGAAATAACAATACAAGCAAATAATTTGGTGATTAATGCAAATCTACCTTGACTGGTATGATTCATTAAAGCTGGACATTAGAAATTCACTCATTGAAAGTAAAACTGGTCCCAAAGCTGATCCCGCTGCCTCAACAGCATCAGCTAAAGCACTTTCTGAATCAGGAAATTTATATGCAAACTGTTTAAAACTTTGAATCCACCCTCCTTCAACATATTTTGCGACCTGCAGCAGATAGCCTTTTGTGAGAGGAATAGTTGCTTTCTCATGACATCACTTACCAAAAGAAGCATGATACCGAAAGTATCATGACTTCTAGCAATATACAAATCTCTTCATGTTAATGAAATCAGAAAAATAGAACTCACTGCAGAAAAAAGTTTAAAAAAAAAAAAAAAGGAATAACAAACCTTCTTTGCAATAGGCCAGGATAGATCAAAAGGAATTGGACCACCACCACCAGAACCACTTAAAAGAGGATTAAAATGTGAAGTGGTGAAGGTCAGAGACTGCTGATCAGGACGTGGCTTAAGCTTGAGAAAAAGAAGACCAAAAAGCAAGAAGATCACAGGAATCAAAAGCTGGAAAACAATTGTTTTGCGATCTCTTCGAGCAGAAGCTGCCCTCTTTATTACTAATGCCCTAGAATGTTGCCAATACATTGACCTCGAAATCATGCAACAGCTGCAGCATTGCATACTTAAAAAGCGTATGAAACATAGGAATATAGCAATAAATAAACCACAAATACTGGTCACCATGGAGGATATGACCCCAATAATCTTTTCACAAATTCTCATAAACTTAGCATTGGAAATTTTTTGGGGCACTGGCTCATGACAAGGCATAGAATCAGGTGAAACAAAATTATTTCCCTGCTTAATAGATTCAGCTTCATCAAAATCACGCCCTGTAACTCTCAAAAACACTTCCTCCAAAGTTGTAACTGAGATACCATAACTTTCAATGCCAAAAGAATTTTTATCCTCGCTAATGACCGCCTCTGAGTTGGAAACTGATCTTCGTATGCAACTTTCAATTTCCCTAAACATACTTTCAAAGGCTGATGAAGATGCCAGAGGAAGCTTGAAGGAAATTTCAGTTCCAACCTGGAAGACAATTAACAATTTTATTACTTGCAATATAGAACATATATATTTTCAGGCAGCATTCTTTACCCGAACTACAACATGGATAATTATTTCTAAATTATGGGTCACTTCCACTCTGTCCATGATTATGGCTAGCTATTGTTTCCTTCTATTTCTTTGCCTGTTTACACTTTTGAGCTGGTAATAAGATAGAAATAATATTATAGGAACTTCATATTTACTATGTTTTCAGCGAAAAGAAAAGAGTATAACTGCAAGATTTTTACTACATCCAACTCTGAGCATTTGAAAATTTTACTGAAGCAAAAATTATATGCTTTAATAAGCACATCACTCTCTTTATGACAAGTATCTCTTTTTTTTTTTTTTTATTTCCTTTTATCCAGACTTCCTTCTTTACATGGCAAGATATTATATGCATTCAATAACAAACAAAAAGGTAAACAATATCAAAGCTAATATCTATTAACTCTTAAATTTTTAAAGCAATTTGCAAAAATACTACCCGCAAAAAGATTGACAAGAAAAATCAAATAAAATAATTAGCCACTTACTTATTAGAGATGTTGACAGATTGGATATTACCACAGATGAATAGCCTTAGATTTAACAGAAACATGAGTATAAAAGCACGTGAATACCTCGCTTACACATGTTGCTGATGGAATATAATGATAAACAATATCAGCAGCAACAGAAGCTGTTGGTGCAGACTGAGAGGAAAGGGAAGAATCAGACCACCATGGATGTTGTGAAAGTACATAAAAGTAATCGTCCAACAAGATCATACGAGAAATAAGAAGAAAAAGAAGTTAACCTTCACTAGTGTGAGAGTGTAACCAAGTCCATACTGATGCTTCAAAAAAAGGGAACTGTTGAAAATAAGCATTAGAAATTATGGAAGCAATGTTAAAATATTTCCCAGAAAATAACAAAAGAATAATAACATCTAGCACAGTTTTTAGCCTATAATCAAATGTAAAATTCCACATTCTGAAAGATGGATTTCCATGTTAATGGGGAGAAAACAAGATGAGCAAAAAAGCAGGAAGTGAGATAGAATTTTTTTCATTTTTATTTTGGTTGGAAGAAATCCAAGCCTTTATGGCCATTCACCTAGATGACTCAAAAAGTGTCAGCACAGTTTAGGAGAAGTCCACAAACTCCTTGACATTCTAATATTTTCAAATCCTTTTCAGAAGCAAGAACATGAATTATACGTCCCTGTTATTTAGGCACGAAAAAATGCAATTCTAAAGCCTGATTTCTGGTTTCTTTAAAGAAAAACTTTTAAAACAAAAGGTGTTACAGAGAAAGCATTTGGTTAACAAATATCAACCTTCCACAGCATTTCAAAGAACCATCAGCCATGATTGCTATCCGATCCCCTAGTTCATCGGCCTCATCCATTGAGTGCGTTGTAAGTAATATTATCCTGCCCTTCTTTATTTTTTTTATTAACTGCCAGGTCAGACGCATTGAATATGGATCCATTCCACTAGTAGGCTCATCAAGAACAATAATCTGTAACAAGAACACACAAAAAAAAAAAAAAAACAACTAACAAAGGCAACTTCCAGAATCAAGAAATATTAATTGTCACCTGGAGATTTTTCAAACCTTACTGTTTCCTATTAATGCAATTCCAAGTGACAATTTCCTCTTCATACCACCAGAAAGTGCCCGCACAACAGTGTTCATTGTATCTGCTAAACCAACCTGACCATGGCAATAGAAGTTAAAAATGCAACCATCCCAGGGACAGTTATAGATAGATAGATGGGGAGAGAGAGCATGTGACAGTGGACTTCATGATTGAGATAAAGAACCATATCAGATTTTTTTTTTTCTTAAGAGAATATAAAACAAATTTTCCATAAGATGCAATTAAATTTTTTTCCAAAAGACATATGCGTAACCCCCTATAATTTTTACAGAACACATTTTTTAGAATAAAATTGATTGGTTCAGATCCTAAAACATTAAACAGTTGCATTCTGCAAGTCTCAGAGTCCAGAAATACACATTCCAATACAAGGTAAGCCAGTTTCCCTCCATTCAGTTAATAACTCTGAAGCATTTAGAATCTGAGCCCAATAAAAATGCAATAAAGAAAACTATTTTCAGAATTAGGTATTCACCGAATAAGGGGAAAAAAATCACCGAAAATGATTTGGAAAAAGAATTGATTTACTACAGAGATAAGCAACTTAATAAACCATACATGGATTTTATAGAGAGAATAAATACAGCAACCCAACCTAAATTAGAATAAGCCAATCTTTCCACATATAACTAGTAGAGAATGATAGCAAAGCCCAATGAACCCAAATTTGCTAAACGCTTAAGAAAAAACAACCAAACACAAATTGAACAAAACATTCCAATCGAGGGCAACAATAAATTTCGAAATTCTCAGGGTCAGATAACACTACCTAGTTTTCCAGACAACCAAATATTAACAACTTTAGACAAATTGGCCTACTACAGTCAACAACTACAATATGACAAACAAATCGAGGAAACAAAGAACATAAGCCCTATTGCCATGCTAAGGCACCTATGCTAACTTGAACATAAGGCTACAACAAAGCTCAAACTTAACCAAACTCAGCAAATAATAAATCCACATTCCAAAAACACCCAAACCTGATAGACCTAAAACCCTAAAACGACGTGAAATGAAATTCTGAAAGAAACTCCCTACGTCACATCTTTCAGTACTGGGACTGACGTCAAGTACTTTCCAGTTGCTATGAAAGCTAATTGACCTAAATATTTGGTTGCATTTCGAAACTTAAATTTTAAGGGATTTGGATTTCAAATTAGTCTAAGAGATGGAGATAGTAACCATAAAAACATGATTTTTTCTTAATATTTTCAAATTTATGGATTTTCTCGATCTCTATTTAGTAGTGGATATAAAATACCATAATGAATTATAGACTTGGAAATTTATCTACTTATACCCTCTCAAATACATAGCTTGTTGAATCCTAAACAAGTTTCAGATAATGTTCATATACACCACTCACAACCATCCAACAAACCAAACACAAATCCATTCTCCCAATCCCAAATGTAGCATTGTAGATTTTCAAAATAACAGTTTTCCTTTTCTGCTTTAAAAACAAACTAATGATTCAGAATATCAGGAAGTATGGAAACAAATCCAGTAAGAAGCACATGAACTTACTTCATCAACCATCTCAGTTACAGCACTCTCCAAAGTGTCCTCCTTCACACCCTTCAATATGGCAAACATTTCCAAATGCTCTCTGACCTGAAAATGGAAATCACCGAAGTCAAACTTTCCTCCTTCAGATCACCATAATTACCAATCAGAAACTTTAAAGAATGTAGAGATAAACACAACTGGAAGTTTTTTAGAAGGAAAATGTTATCAAAGCCTAGTGGCACTGCTTAAGATGATATTTAAAGAAAGAAAAGTACAATTATGCATTGCTTTTTCTTGAATTTGGTAAAAGTACTGTATTAAATGCAAAAAAAATTTCTAAAATAATAATTAAATAATCTTTAACTGCTGCCTATAGGCATCTGTTAACCAGGCCTTTTTTAAAGTAAAGAAAGTTGTGTACGGAATACATGCGTGGAAACTTCTAGCATAGATGTACATACATGTATAAATCTACTTGCTCCACTCTTCTCTTTTCCTCAAATACCTATGTCGGACACTTATCCGACACCTCAAAGTGGACACTGCTACAGGCCTCAACAGTCCAACTATAAGTGAACATTCAGAAAAACTTGAACGCTGGAAATCTAATCATTCTTCAACAATTACTGAAAAGTTTGAACAACATAGACATATACCGGCATGATTAAGACCGAGTGGGCACAAGCATATTTGTGCACTTATTTTAGGATGTCCATATGCAAATCAACATGCTTGAGGAAAGATCTTACAAACATACTGACCATCAACTGGCTAAAAGCATTTCCAGTACCATCAGATAAGTACTGAAAGAAAATGAATCAAAACTGAATAGAGATTAAGATGAACCTGCATCTAAACCTGTAAGACTACAAAGCTTGTTACTAGACACATAAGAAAAAAGGATATAGCATTCTAAGCAATAAGATGTGAGAGAAAAACTGTATCAAGTAGACGTATATTAGAACAGCCTCCTTGAGGCAGAACTTATTTTCTTCCAATACAAACCAAAACTTCTCTTGAAAATAACATTCTACTATGGTAAGAAGCAGATTTTTAACACTTGCGATTGAATTTGGAAAGCTAAATAAAAAACAACTTAATTAAATAATAAATACTACGTCTTTAATTAGGTAAAAGTTCAAATTAAAAGCAGCTTCTCACTTACAGTCAATTCAGGGAAAAGGATATCATTTTGAGGACAGACCCCCAATTCCTTACGGATCTCATCCTACAGCACAGATTCATAATAATAACAATGTTAGCAAATGGAATCATATTTTAACAGCAAAAGAAACAAGAGACTGGGAAAAGAAAAGCGGAGCAGAAAAACAAAGGAAAAAACCATTGCTAGCAATAAGACTTAATCAGCTTAAAATTTATTTAAAATCAATATGTCAAGAACTTGACAAACTTATACACCATATGCCATAAAGATACAACAACCTCAAGTTACTTGAGACAATCCCAATTTCCATGCATTCACTAGACAGAAAAGAATAAAATGCATAAAAGCGATCCACCTAGAGGTGCATGTCTAAGAGAGAGAGAGAGAGAGAGAGAGAGAGAGAGAGAGTTATTATTATGCATATTTGAAAAGATCCTAAATTTATCAGTCCTGTTCGATACGAAAGTCTGATAGGACTATTGCAAGTTAGTTATAAATTCCAAATTTGACCATAAAGACACAAACCTGAGGCAGAAGGTGGGATACACCTGCTGAATTTTCCAGCTTCAACAATATTAGGCTATTACCAGGATGATATAAAAGAAAATTACAAAAGCATGAATACTTGTTGACTCTTCAAATCAACGGCACACCTCGAAGTGAGATGCTATTGAATAAATGTTGACTTGGAACATTGTCTTTTAATTAATAGATCAGATCCACATATACTATAACAAGCACTTACAAGCCACTGTGCCACCAAGGACAACTATAAACAGATTGGGAAGCATGCAGTGCATGCCCCATTAGAGCTATATAAGGGGAAAACCCCTTTCCAACTATTAACCAAGAAGGCATGCAATATATTAACATTTTGGAAGAAAAGTAAAACTACATGAAAATAAATCGTACCATATCTGTCAGAATACTTTTTCCGAGCACCAAAGCATCCCCTGAAGTTGGGGAAACAAGGCCAACAAGCATGGATATTGTTGTACTTTTACCAGCTCCATTATGTCCTTCAATATAACAGCATAAAATCAATAGACAAACCAAAATTATACAGCTAAGAAAAAGAAAAGAGATTTTTCTATTTGAAGGACCAGAGCTTGAGGCTGCAAATGTTCCAACGTATCATCAAAAGAGAAGCAGAAGCATAACTGAAATCCTTTTTCTCTGGACTTTAGACTTCTTCCAGCATGTATGCAGTTTTAAAAATGTGCAAATACTGGGAAACAGAATGGTTCACAATTCTATAAAGAAGAAAACTTGAAAAACTGGTTAGAGGTTGCTAAAACTCTGCTGCTTTTCTATCATTTAGGGGAAAAAAGTTATAAAATGTAAAAAAGCAATATTATCTCCTCCAGTAAAAAAGTTTTTTCTCAAGTAACCGAAGAATTTCCTTTTATTAATGATGAAGTCAATGTTTGTTTACACAAGTTCAAGTCCCTCATAGGAAAATTATTCTAATGAAACATCATTTGCAGTACCAATGTGCTGCTCATAAAGGAGCCTCCACCAAACAAAAAAAGATGCAGTTACTAATTACATACCCAATTGTAAAGGAGTTTACACTTCCAAATACTTCTTATGCCAGGTAAAGCACACATTTAACAATCCAAATTTAGGATTCACATCATCAAATGCAACACTGAGATTTCAAATGTCTTCGTGTCTACATATATGGACATGATTTCTTATTAATACTACCAAAGGGAATGCAAATATTAAAGAGTCATAAATAAGAAGAAGAAAATCTTAAGTAGGGATGAACTAAAGCACCTTATCCCCTATGCTACTTTATAATACAGCTAATGAGTTGATCCCTCAGCAACTTGTTCTCTTCTCCTATAGAAAACTCAGATAATTTTTAAATGTTTTAGTGAAATTATCCACATACTCATCAATTGCAAGTGCTTGTTATAGTAAAAATATATACAATTAAATAGGCTATCAAAGGTTTTTTTTTTTTTCATCTTTAAATCCTATTATTGGTTGAACTTAACGATAAGGTGCATCCCCACCACTGCTCCTAAACTTAAACACTTCAATAAACATGGCCATGAACCTAGCAAAACCTTCAAGAGCTAACAAGAAGAACCAACTTTAGGCTATTGGAATTTCAACAATCAGTTCCAAACTTGAACAAAAAACTGCGGTCGATGGTTGGGAAGACCAAGGAGATGAGAGATGACGTGTGAAGGCATAGAATACTCACCTAGAAGAGCTAGAATCTGGCTTTCATACAAGGTGAGCTGTAAGGAGTTAACAGCGCAGCACTTCCCCTTGTTAGTGGCATAAACCTTATGCAGGTTCTTTATTTGGATACATCTGCAGGTCAAATGATATATTTGAGAGGCAAAACCAATTAAAGTCAACAAAAAGAAGGAAGCATACTAGTTTTGATACATGTACCTGCCATCAATCTCTTGTTGCTTCATTTCCAAGCTTATTGCTTCCATAGAAGGTCCAGACATACCATTTCTAGGAAAGATACTCTTCCTTCCAGAGATTAGATCATTCATTTTTACTTCATGACTAGAAACATGATGTTGTATGGTACTTTTCTTTTTCCAAAAGCATTTTTGGAATATAAAGTTCCAAGGATAACACACTCCATTTTCACTGGGATGAATCTGATCCAAGGAACATTTCAGCACATTTCATTATGCACAAATACTCCAGAAAAGGCAGACAATGCATAGTGACCTCAGAGAATCAGGCATACTTCCATGTAAGACAATAGTCAACCAAGATTAACCATGAGAGTACTTTAGTTCACAAAGCTGCTTAACTTAAGCTATTGAATGAATTTGCTACATCATAGTGTAAAAGATACTAGGTGCTTAATATAGACTTTTAAGGATTCTAAATAAAAGATATAAACTAGAAAGAGATATAGATGATTAGAATAAGCCGGGCAAGACTGCAGCCTGAATTTTTTTCAATTCCCTTAACCCAGCCCAACCCAGGCTGGCTTGTAAACCTATTTTATGGGTTAAAAAAATATTGTTATACTAATAGTTATATAACTTTAGAATTAAATTTAAATAAAAATTATTCTTTATTGGTTGAACAGTGACTTGAGCTCGGCCAGACTAGGCCAATCCGAATCAAAAAAATATCATGTTCAGACTGGCCCAATAAGGGCTGAGTGGGTTGCCCGACCGTTAAACAAGTCTACACTTGATACAAATAGTAAATAATGATAATCCTTTTTCAAGATCCATTTGTTACAACTTTGGAACAAACATAATTAAACATAATTGCTCCGTGAATGACAAAACTGAACAACAATGTGGCAACCCGTCAACATATGAAAGACCCTGTCTGCACAAATATATTACACGCAAATTATAACTGATGGAACCATTGTTTTGATTTGATGACAACAAAACTCTCCAAGTGATACTAGTTCAAGTTGTAATTTTTAACATGAACAAGGTTTTAACTATTTTATCAGCAGAACTATAAACTAACAGATTTCTTCATACAAAAAGAGCAATTCTCTCACTTTTTCTCCATTGTATGCATCATAACAATAAAAGAGACCCATTAAAACAAACGGCATAATGAGAAACGAGTTGAGAATTAAAAACCCTTTAATCAAAAGAAAAAAAGTCTAATGTTTAAAAGAAATACCTTATCTAGGTAGAGACCAACCATGCAGTACAGCAAAGTGTCAAACAACATCATTAGAAGGCAAGCCAAAAAGTTCACTCCGGATGATCCCTACATTAAGGATTGTTTAAGAAAAGTTGAAAATGAAAAAGAATCTAAATAAGGTAACTAGCAGCAGAAATTGCCCTCAGACAGAACATACTCGCCATATGTTGCTCCAACGAAGCCCTACATGAGCACGCTCATAGTCAGCAAAATTAATTGATCCAAGGGCAAAGGCCGTAGGGGAAAGAAAAGAGGCAATGACCTTTAATGACCTGTAGTAGAACATTTTAACTGAAATCACAACAATTTGAATCAAATCATCAAAAGCAGAGGATGGAGTACTTACATAACAACCGCCTCATCATTGACAGTGTAATAAGGAAAGAAAGCCCCAAGAAAAGACAGAGTTCCAACAGCAACAGCAGTCTTTGCTCGTGTGAAGAACGTAGAGATAAAAAATGATAGCGTGATTGCACTGAGTCCAAATACAAAGAAATACACGAACACTATTGTCTTATCACTGTACTTGAAAAGATTATCCATGGTACATATCGTTATGATCCCAGAAGAAACAGCAAACTGCAAACAGAATCAGATTATATCAACATGAGGATTTCGGAAGTAATGATTCCCAACCTAAGACAACTCACCACCCGCTACTGCATTTTTGCATTCATAAATCCAAATTAGCAACTAAAAGAAACAGTTGCTTAAATCATGAACTAATGATGTTAACCCAAATTTATCTGTACCACCTTGCTCTCTAGTAAGATAGGTGTAGATTAAGCTGAACTTACAATTCCATAGCATAATTTGACTATAAAATACACTTGATACCTGGTTGTTCGAAATCATAAAATTAGGTTAATTAAAATATATTCTTCCCATTTTCGAACCTAAGAATGTTGTCCAGGAATATATTACAAGCCTCCTCCCATTGCCACCACTGTCTTCCTTTTCTTTTCTAATGAACCACAATGAGTCATTGCTGAAGGAAGACTGACCACATCAAGAGCAACTACCAAAGCATTACATGTGTAACACAGCAACTTTTGCAATCAATATCATATAACAAGGCCCTCCCAAGACATATTTACTCAATCCTACAAAGACAATATCTAGCCTGCAAGTGGCATTACTAACAATCTAGGTTCAGGGGGCTGTAGGTAGCATGATGGTTACTTCAGAAATAAAGTCTATTTTCTTAATGAAAAATATGAAAGCAAGAATAATATCCCTTATCGGTTGTGGAGTGAAGTGATTCTCATCATGAAGCAGCCCTGTTACGTTGACCCTAACATCTAAATCTGAAACCAAAAAAAAAAAATTGCACAAATAACCAACACATTAGACATCTCTAATTACAGATTATGAAGAAGACAGTTAAAGCCTTCTTGAATTATAAATTCAGATTTAGATGTATGGTACTGCACCTTGCATCCTAAGCACCATACTGGAGATCCATTTCAACCAGTTGAAAACCAGAAAAAGCATACAGAATTTTTGTCTAAATTAAGGTCTTTACTAATTTGGACACGTAAAATTATCATAATATCCCAATAACCAAAAATTAATTATGGCAGGTCCCATGGAGACACGAGCTTAAGTCCATGAAGCAGCCACAAAAATGGTGTGTACAGGCCTTATGAATTTCGTATTGTTATAAACCAAAAATTTTCCATTCCATATGAATAAATTACTTTTCTGCCACTTAACATGCTACAACTAATTATCAATTTTGGTCGAATCTTTGAATTAAATGTAGGAAAATTATTACTATCTAATTTCAAATGAATCATTTGTCAACTTAATCCATGAGCACTAAACCCCCCAAGAGCACTTCATATATTTCTAAACTAAAAGATTGAATCAAAAAAAAATTTCAAATAGAAATCAAAAGAAAGCTGCCTCACACTCCTTCAAAAATACAAAGAAGGGCAAAATACAATAGTTTTCCCTGGAAGTCCACAGCCAAATAACAACCTGAAAAGCATATGTAATGAACCAAGAGAGATGGAATATCCCATCTTTTAAGCCCATCATATAAAGACCTTCTCTTATCTTTTGCTCCTGAAATGTTAGAAAAGAAAATGGTTCAGAGATTAAGAAATAGAAAGAACAAACTCTTCTGTATCAAAATGTCCAAATTTGAAAACAAACAGAAGCAAAATTAACAAAAGTGCATAATGTGTAATTAGATATGTGGAAATAATAATTGTGATAGGGCATTATAAACCTTCTCAAACACAGTGTAGCTGATCAGGCGAGATATTGGATAGAGAAATCCCAACAAATACCTATTCAATCCAAAGGCAGGGCAACAAAAAACAGTTTGTCAACAGGTTGGCAATGAAAATAACCCTTTTAATGTAAAACTAATAAAGATGAATACAAAGACATTAAAGTCCAAGAGGCACATACAACAGGCCCATCACACTCTTGATAATGGACTGGAACTCATCATCTGCGTATTTTCGAGTTGGGAAAGGAGCTATTCGTATATTTGAAGGGCTGAAATTTGTCCAAGGTAACTCAAGGGATGATGTTGCACCAGTTGTGTTCAATGTTGTAAGTTCTATATTTTCGCCATCAGTGCCAGTTACTGTTTGCCGGGCAGCAAATATGATAAAAGAATCTAACAACTGCTGAAGCTGCAGTAAGTAAGAAAAGAGTATCAACAAGCACAGCAAGGCATACTTCATCAACTTAGGGATGATAACTGAAATAGATGGCCTTCCTTTGACAGTGAAGAGAATTTTGAAAAAAAAGAAAAAAAAGAAAAAAAGGAAACAAAAACGAATGCATGAGGCCAAATCAGAGAACCCCTTTTATGTATTAAGGGGGGGACTTAATGAAGTACAAATTCTGAAAAAAGGAAGAGAAAGACAGAACATTTGATTACTAATACATATGAAGCACAAGATATGTACATTAAGATAATTATCCTCTCTAAAGTTCAAATTTATGGGGCTGAAAACAGAACAAAAAAAATTCATCATTCAGTATTCATCAACTCCAGGGATAAGCATAAACTGAGAAAAAGAATATCAAAGAAACAAATGGGACAACAAACACTATCAGAGGAAACTATTGGTTCGTACAGTGAAAAATCCACTGAAGCTGTATTGCATTGTTGGTATGATATTAACACCCAATTCCAAGTCTTTCACATAAGGTCCACTGGTGTCCATGATACTTTGAACATCAGGAAATCCAGAGAAAGCCCATGTGTGATTGAGGCGAATACTATAATCAAACAACTGAGGACCTTGATGATGAAACACCACTGCTCCTTTAATTTTAGGATTTGAGCAATTCCTAGGCCATGATAAAATCAAAATTAAATCAAGTTTATAAGATATATATTACCTACCATTCTATGAATTCCCATAAAATTCAGCAAACTTTTTCGTATAAGATGAAGATAGATTATAAGCGCATCCAATTTATGCAGATGTGAAGAACAACAGAATACCTAAAAATGGAGAAAGGTTAAATAAGGAAAGATGAACAACAGAATACTAAAAACAACTCATACACATGCAATTTAGAATGAATACCATTAAAGGTTTTCTACATCATCACTTTTCTCTTTCTGGAAGGTGACTAGAAATGATGTTTAACCACATAAATTTAAATAAATATTTTAAAAAAACAGAAGTGGACCAAACTAATGGAATTATTTCACTAATGCTCAGGATATCATGAGAAAAATGCCTAAGACAATTTAAGTTCTAATTTTATCTAAATTCAAGTTTATAAACTGCCATCAGAGAATAATATATTACTAATTAGAAAGTCCTTCAAACATCTGGGAAAATTCGATCCACCCCACCCAGTAGAAGTAACCTAATAGTATCTTTCCCATTTATTTCTATCAAAATTGTTCACATCAACAATGAAGCACATGATACCTATCAGCAAGATGCCCTCATGACACTGCGCAGTAAAAAGAGTGTGACTTACTTGAAATCACAAGCACCATATAGATCCGACCGTATATATGTGTCCAGCTCGAGCTCATCTTTGTATATTTTAGAAACTAGCTGTAGCCCAGAAACCAAATTTAATGAGAGTTAGTGATAAAATGCATGCCAAAACAGGGAAGTTGTTAATCACAGTAAAATAAAAATTCAAACAACAGGAATTGTAGCCCAAATGAAACAGCTAAATTACCACAAGGAAGAATTAACAATGCAAAAATAGTTATCGCCCACATTTAGAACACATTAAGGTTTTTGATCTACAACTGTAATATGAAGGAACATTGCATCGACCTAAAAAGAAAAATGGGAGGAAACAAAACCACCTAGATACTTAAATATCCCAGTAATGCACCGCAAAAAGTCATAAACATTAGAAAAGGCTCTATTTATTGGTTACCATTTCTACTTGCTTTTTACTTGTAACAAAAAGTATATTATTCTGACATAGATGAAAATAGTAACATTTTTTAGTACAAAAAGACTAAAATTTAACTTTTTGTGAGTTAAAAAAATGCACCATATCTTACGTTAAGTAGAACAATAACATCCCAATGTGTTGTGCTCATTTTTCATGAACTATGATTGTGCTTTGACTACTGCCTATTACTGTACAGCGACTTTTAAAAGTTAAACAGTGAATGTATGAACCAAAGGAAACCATAGTTAAATCACACTCATTGTATACCAGATAAACAAAGATAATACCAAAAAGGGGAAAAATTAACAAATTTAAAGAAAATAATCAGTGAAGGGTACCTGCAATAAGGGAAATTTAATGGAAATTAAGTTAATCATCTTCCTTGTTTGTTGAGTATCAGGTGCAAAAGCTATAAACTCTCCTTCGGCCAACAGTAATTCCAAAAGTTGTTGGAAATTAGGGGATGTACCTTTGCCTATCTCCACTAACATATCTTTCCTTATATATCTAAACCAATTCAATAAAAATCAGTTCATCTTCCACAAAAAAGAAAACCCAAAATTTCAAAACCAAACAGGCAAAAAGATATATTTTATAAATGTAAAAAAACTAAAAAATTGACTTACGGTTGAGCAGGATGAATTTGGGTATCAACACGTGTTCTTATACCTATTAACAGTAAAATTATGATTGTAGGAAGTAAAATCTGCAACAACCAATAAAAATAAACAAAATCAGAAAACAAAAATGTAAAATAGAAGAAGAAAAACTGAAGAAATCCAGTGAGAATTTGGAAAGGATAAATAAAAACGAAGAAGTGAAACCTCAGCAGCAGTGATAAAAGGGTGACGAATCTTAAGAAGCCAGTTTTTTCGAAGCATGGCTTTCAGTTGCCCCTTCGAAGTGTTCATTTTTTTTTTTTTGGGTTTTTCTCTTTTAATTCTGCTTCAATAAAAGAAGCTGGAAATGAAGATTGAATCCAAAAAGAAACAAAAAGGAAAGTCAGTTCTAGGAGAGGAAAGGAAAGGAACTGGGAAGTGGGAAGTGGGAAGAAAAGGTGGCAAAACTGAAAGGCTTGTTTTTGTTAGAATGGCAACATTTGTGAAGCTGGGAACAAAGGAAAAGTAAACGTCAAGTAAATCGGGAATTGCAGTAAAGAGCAAGACCCCTTCAACGTTAATAAAAAAAAGAGTTAATTAAAACAGTGGAGTTAAGTGATCGGACGCCGGGAAAGCGACAGCCAAAGAGCGAGAGAAATCCAAAGAGAAAAGGGCAAGGGAATTGGAAAATCCCAGGCATTGGGTTTCTCGGTGAGGCGTATGCCACCCCCATGGCCGCCATTGTTGCCATCTTTAAAAGAATCGCTGGTTTTGTTTTGGTTTGGTTTGGAATGGAACGGCATTTGTCATCATTGTTGTCAGCAGCGAGTGCGAGAAACTGAGTGGGGGTTGTTCCACGTCTGCGGGAATGCTTTAGACATGCACTGGAATTAAGTTCCCCGCTACGCCGGGAATTTTTAATTTTTTTTAATAATTTTTTAATCAATAATAATAAATTAATTTTAACTGAAAATTTTTTTATAATAAATTTTATATTTTTAAATTGTAATAATATTAATATAATTATATTTTATTAACTATGAAAATTTAATTTATGACAATGTCTATTTATAAATTATGCAATAAAAATACATTTTAAATGTCATTTATATGATTTTCGAAAAAATATTTAGGCCTTATGTATAGTTTATATTTTATTGATAGGTGAAAAAAATAATAAATAAAATTTATGAATTAATTTATTTAAATATATTATTTAAAAATTAAAAAAATAATTTTTTGAACTAAGTTAGGTGTGGATCTTAAATCTATGAGTGAGCGTCTCAAGCAGGTAGGCACGAATCTTAAATTGAGCTACGAATCAATTTGTAGATCAACACCTTTAAATATATTATTTAAGAATAAAAATAATTAATAAAATAAAAAAATTTAACTTTATTTACTGAACAATTAGGTATGATTTTTAAATCGATATGTGAGTTGATATTAAACAAATCCCTTTGAATATATAATTTAGAAATAAAATAAAATAAAAAACTTACAACTAAAACTAATTAATAAAGCAAATTCCTTTTCTAATTTTTCTTGAGTGGCTCTTGCATAGATCTTAAATCAATTTGTGAATGTGTAGACCAATACCTTTATATACCATATTTAAAAATTAATAACATAAATTTATTATCGTAACTTTTTTAATGGGTCGGATATAAAATTTAAATTGATCTGCAAGTAAAAATATGAATTAACTTTTTTAAATATATTATTGAAAGAAAATAAAATAACAAACTAAAAATATTCAATAAAATAAACAAAAACAACCCAAATCCTAAAAATAATTCATAAACTAAAATTTTTCCCAAGTCGCTTAGTAAAAATACTAAATCTATTCAAAAGTAAATAAGTGAACAAACTCTTTAAATACATTATTAAAAAATAAATAAAAAAATAAAAAAAAATTAAGAAAAAAAGTCATTATGTGTCAAGAAGCTCGGTATGTGTTGAGAATAGACTTAGTGGTATTTGATACAATTAAATGAATATGACACGCGTACAATAAAAAAATATAACATAATATAAATATATTCTCAAAATATATTTAATATGAATTATAAACGTATCAAAATTAATATAAATATAAAAAATTTTATAAATAATTATGATATAATAAAATATATAAATATAACATAAAAATATAAATTATTAGATCTAACCGAGAATACCTTATTGTGTTCGTTATATACAAAGTTGACACCCTAATCTTTTGTTTACGAAGGCACTTATAGGATCAGGGATGTTGAACACTGCTGCAAGTAATTGGAAGCAAATAGTCTTGGTACATGCTGCGATCAGTAGGTACGTAGCAAAGACAAAATAATGTAAGGCTCGATCTCCTCGTCATTTTATAAAAATTAAAATTAAAAAAGATAAATATAATACAAATTTAAATAGCTAATTAATGACAAGCATGAAGAAGAAGATGAAAAAAGGCTCGTCACGTGTTGATTAAAAATCCCATCAAGAGAATATTTCAACATAGCTGTATAGATATAAATGCACAGATTGTATATGGAAATCTTTTCTTATTTATATCTCTCTATGTGCTTTCGTTTGCAGGTCAGAGTTGCGTCGTTTTAGACTTTTCACACGCTAGACGTGCTATGTAAGTGAAA
>JBBYHO010000001.1:7321707-7339688 GCA_038382025.1 Adansonia gregorii | reverse complement strand
GTTCAATGTTTCCTACAGGAGAAATAAATAAAAATTAAAACAAACAAATGACAATATAAGCAAGCACGAATTGATGCAACAAAAATGCAATTGAAATGGAGAGGGAAGAAAGATTGGCAAACCTGCAATGTAACACTCCAGGAAGGCCCGTGAGAGCATCATTGCAGCAAATTTCACAAGGTCTGCCACGTTAAGATGAGGCAAAATTTCAAGTTGTTCCATCCAAGGCCATGTTTGGTCCTCTAGTATTAATGAGCAATAGTACATAGCCTGTTGATAGGGTTGCTGAAACTTGAAATTTTCATAGTCTTTGACTACCATTTCCTGATAAAAACAAATAGAACGCAAAGGCAGAGCAAAAGATTATTAATAAATGTAATAATTAACAGGAAAAAAAAAAGTGCCCTAAAACGCATGTCCACTGATGAACCAATAAATTCAACCCAAACAAAAACGTTTAACTAAAAATATTTAGCAGTCATATATGACAGCATGTATTAGCAAGCTGACCATTAAGTACATGTCAGGTGCTGATTTTTACACATTTTTATGTCAATAGAGAGAAAGACAAGCTGCCAAACTAACATTTTATCACAGATTACGCAAAATACATAAGGTTTTCTTTTGTCATTTTTTGAGAACCGAAGGAAATTGATTAAATATGGATTATCACTTCTAAGCATGTGCCATACCATGGATCAAAGCTTCAGCTGCTCTTGATTTTGAAATGCGAGATAAACTGATAGCTAAAATATATTCTGTTGTATAGCACACGTCATAGGTACTAAAGCAAGGTAAAAGCTAAAAAAGGACCAAAGGACACCCCTACCTTCCCTTCAAAGGCAAGTTTATAAAAGCACTGCACTTGGCACACAGGCAGGTGCCTAATTTTAGGCTACCTTTATGTAACTGGTAACTGTGAATTTATGTAAATATCGATAAGTAAACTGCCATTATCTATTCATTAAGATAAAACATCTTCTACCCTCCTACAACAAATAAAATTTACCGATAGCAGTTCGTGAAGATCAGAAGACCCTTGCCATGCTACTCACACTGCCTTGTCTATTGCCTCCTCACCAATGGGATAAGAATCCCACATCTATTGAATATATCAAGCCTAAATGGTATTAGGGGCTAATTGGAGACTTTTCCCGTCAGTTATTGCTTTCGAAATGGAACCAATGTCCAATGTTACAAAAATTAGGCATCTTGCAAGCATAATTTTCTTTGTTAGAAATTATTGCACGAAATATGCCCATATTGTACTTTGAAACTCTAAAGGTGATTCTAGGTCTTGGTGTCTCAAAGATGCCTTTAATTTTTAATTATCTCCGGACACGGCTATCTATCTGGTACACCTAGCCAAACTGTGGAGAAACATTCATCTTCAGACTGCTGAATTTGGACGTGACAATGTGGTAGATGGAACAATGGATGAAAAGAATGCAAAATGGCCAGAGGACCTTTACACTGTATGTAAAAATCAAGATGATCGTGAGCTCGACATGACAAAGGCCCAAAATCATGAAATCTCAAGAAAAACCCAACAAATACATTACTAATTCAAAAAGATAGGAAAAACATAAGCATTCACTTCAACCGAAATTAAATTTGATGTTGGCGATCTTAAGAAGGAGAAATAAAAGGATGCAATATTTAAAATACTGGATGTAGGTAACCTTCAGGCATAACAAGCTGTAATCATTACCCTTTTATGCTTATTTAAATCAATAAGTAACACATAATTGAGACATGCAGGAAGGAGACAAGCACGGAAAAACAAACAGCATACAGACGGTACAAGGCAGTTCTTATTTCTGAACCGAAAATAAAAATTTATATCGCCTCTTAGTCATTACCTTGATTACTGAAAACCTGTCAGGTTTCACTTCAAAATTTGCAATTTTATCGACTATAGTTTCCAGCAAGATCCTCAATTTGTGATTATAACCAACCAATGTCACCTGAAAGGGAAAACAAAATTAAATGATACCATTTAATTGAGAAATGAAAGAAACGATGAATGCCATAAAACCACCGGGAAAGTGTGCAGACATGCATAAAGAGAGAAAGAGAGAGAAACTTGCTCTCATGAAAGAAACTTTTTTCCTAGGATTTTTTTCAAATAAAGTATGTAGTGAGGGCATCCATATCACGCCAATTCCAAATTTAATCAAACTTGACCAGAAGGCAAAATACAGATTGGTACAAGAGGAAGGCAGAATTTAGGGTGTGGCAGGTAAGTTAATTGTTTACATTCTCAAAATATTATGCATGTCAGACATTCCAGTTAACTTCTCGAGGTGATACCATACATGTTTTCACCAAACAAATAGATAATAGAATGCAGCAGCATTGGGGGTTTTCTTGAATTGGTAATCCAATGATACCACTTACCTTCTAGCATTCAGAAAATCTTTTTTCTTTGCCAAAAGAAGAAAAAAAATATAAAATTGTCTGAATGTTAGGAGGTATGTGGTATCATTTTGCTCAAGAAAAAATTATAAGATTCAAGAGAATCAACATGATCCTCTAATTTACAATCAATATTATTATAAACAGACCCACCCAACCAATTCAATGTGGGGAAGTCAGGAATCATGTCAGGCACTGATCAAATGACCCCTGTAACCCTCCTTAGAAAATTGGCCAAACTCAGGTGACATTGAGCTTTAACCATGAAATATGCAACCACACCTCTAAAATATTGTGATACAAATCCACATTCCATCTCAGTTTTCATACTGAAGAAAAAGTAATATTTTTAAGACATGTATGTGTGTCACAAAAATTCATTACCTTATCCATAGATAATTCCTATTTAGGTCAAAGAAAAGAACTATCAGATGGAATCAGACTACTGCCACAAAAGAAAAAGAAATAGAACCTCAAAACCACTATCTGTGTGGCTTATGCCATATTGAAGACCAGCAACCTGAGCATAATAAGCTGAACCATGCAAGATAAAACAAGGCATTAGTAAAGAAGATAATCCTACTCAAATGATAACAAATATCTACTGTCACTACAGAAGGCTTTCCATATCAAAAACTCAATAAAGAGAAAAGAGATGGGGAGGACGAGAAGTGTAGAATTGTACAGGCATACCACATTAAACTATTATGGCAAAAGCAGCAGCATTCATACCATATTCATTCAAGTAATCCATCAATAACCGTGCAAAAAAATCTCCAAGAACCTCAGATTCAGGAGAGGTGCTAGCATGGGGACAGTTGAAGTCTATCTTAACATATGCCTTTGGAGTAGAGAACACTGTATCAGGCTTGTACCATAATTTTGAATAGGATGACTTTCTCAACAAAACTGGAAACTTGACCTGTTCCAGAGGTTAATCATTAAAGAAGTCAGAATAACCGTAAAAAGAAAGCGATCATAACAAATCAAATTGACAAATTCATCAAACCTTCTCTTGTGCATTCTTAATAGACAATTCTGTTGGTATAAAAATATTAGGTGCTGGTAGATGCAGCTTTTCATTAGGAGCTGATGACATCCACTCCTGCAGTCAAAGAAGATCTATGAAGCACCTTTTTTTTCAGTAGAATCAAATGACTGGTCTATCAATAGGCAAATGAAATTATTATACAAATCTAATCAAAATATCATCAACAAGATCTGACTACAGACCTGAATTGTTGAAGGGCCAACTTTCTCAACGGAATATGCGGTACCATACCATGGCTCAACCTTGTCAGTCAGTCCCTCAAATTTCTTTGACTCCCAGAAGATTCTGTTTTTTTTTTAAAAAAAAGGGCTTATCAGAAATAAACCATGTTATAGCAAAAACCACTACTTCTCTTGCTGATAAGATGCGAAACCATTTCTACTATTAAGAAAAAAGTTTCAAACACTAAAAAATATTTCGGACTGCTTCCAGAGACTGTTTGCATTGAGATTAGATAAGATTAATAGCAACTTTTTTGGGGGCTGCTTCAATGACTTAAGACAGATGCATTTGATGACTTGGTAGCCCATTGGTTTAGTAAAATATATAATATAAATCACACAAACACAGATTTTGAATGCCAACGTTCAGCAAAAGCTTCAAACTAATAATAGAGCATGATCATTTGTGAAAATTTATAAGCAATTTCAAAGGGGGGCTAAACAAGTCAATTAGACATATACTTGTATTAAGAGGACAGTAAAAAGGGATGAAATGGCTCTAATGGGACAAGCGAATGCTTCATATCTTCCAATTTAACCACTCGAACACATACCTGACAGTCTCAGGACAAAGCTCGTTTAATGTCATTTCTATGGCAGCTGGATTGAAATTCGTAGGCAATGATGACCCCACCAGCCAATCTTTTGGAGGATATATCTGCAAATCACTTTTCAAAGGATCAGAATCAACCTAGTGAAGCTCCAACATGAGATCATCAATATTAAAGGAAATATTGCACAAACAGAATGAAAAATTTATTGATGAGGGCAATCGGGATATAGAATGACAATCTAAAGCAACTGCCAAAAGTAATAGCTTAAATACTATCTGGTTAAACGGTAAGCAATTCTGCTTAAAAAAGCTCTAAAATGAAGACAAGGAACTAAACAAGCTGTCATATTCATGTTAATAATTCGTATTATATAAATTTTAAAATATGTATTCATGTCATGGCATGTCGTATTTTAATAACTTTGCATGTGTCATATTCATGTTATCGTGTCTAATATTGTCAGTTCACATCCTATATAAAGCAAGACCTTCTGGCATTTAATATTTCAAATGAGTATATTGTGGGTTAGATACCATCCTCGTGAATAGATTTGGGATCTAGTACGTGACCACCTCAAGTTGCAAATGTTCTGGCAATAGACTCTTCAATTTAATTTTTGATGTGGTATAAAATAGAAAGCTGAGACATTATTTGATGCCAGGTATTCCAGGTTTCTTTATCACCAAGTGACAAAGCCATTCAAAGAATTAAAGTAACTAAGATGCAGTAATCACTGCGAGTTGCCCTTCTTACTTCTATTACACATCAAAATACAACAAAACATGTAAAACAAGTTTCATTTCATCAAATATACAAGATAATCCTTTCTTTCCATATATTTCTATTGAAATAGAAAAATCACGAATAGTTGAGGTCAGCTAGTCATGTCCCTCACGGCTAAGTTCTAGTTTAAAAAGTTTTTTTTTTTTTTTTTTTTCACAAATCTGTGGTATGATACTAATGTAGACTGAACTACAAGTGAAAACATTACCAGTAAAAAACTTCAACAAAAAGTTCAAGCAATAAAACAGGGAAGAAAAAGCGATGGAAGAGATGCAATTCAATTACCTGCATGTTCGATGAAATATTTACAACATAGTCAATAGGAGGGATTTTGTCCTGATAGTGAAATCCAATCTCGCAAACAGCTGATAGCTTCATTTACATATTAAAATATATTAAAATCATTAATGTAAACAGATACAGGCTACCACCAAAATCAAACCATTGATACACATAAAATAAACTGACACTGAGAGAAATCTCAACATCATTTCTGAAATCACCTTGACCAATGTGCTTACAGCTATGAAAGCTGATCACGTCATCTACTCTTGTTCGCATGTTTTAAATGAGGTGGCGGGGGACCCCATAAAAAAGATTCAAAATGATAAACAGGAAAATCACAAGCTAAACTTCACTTTTATGACCCAAAAAATAACCAAATTAATAATAGGGTAATCAACTGACTTTAGGCTGCTAAAGAATCTGCAAAAGAATAAATTTCATTAAAAAAAAGCACCAATCTGATACTGTATTTTTCTTTTATAAAGTTTGGTTGTTTTCATGTATAAGAGCAAAATATAGTTTCTTAATTTCAGTGCTCTAGGATTTAGCTGTTGAGTTTAGATTATTTGAATTAGGCTAATTTTCTTGGAGACCAAGTTGGTTATTCCTAGCTCTGTTACATGGACTCGGCAGTTTTGCCCACCGTACCCCTGTCGACGCGACACGACACGACACAGATACCGATGCGATATGTGTCACTGTGCTTGCAACCAAGAATCTTCTTCTCCTCAAGCAAATCTAATATCAAATATATAACAAAAAATCAAAGGAAAAGGGTAGATTATTGGTCAGGTGGTTTGCAGATAGAAATTTTTGTTTTCCTTGCCGCTCACAATCTCAAAGCTGCTGATACAAGTTGGGTTTCAGAATTTTACTCAGAAAAACATGATGGAAAGTTCAATCGAGTTTAATTTTCATTAACAAAAAGGGTGAAAAGAGCTTTGTTGGGCGGCTGGAGATATTTGAAGGAGGAGGAGGAGGAGGAGGAGGAGAAGAAGAAGAAGAACGTATAAAAGAAAACAACAGGGTTTTGTTGCTATTTAATTGGGCTCAACATCTTCAAGCCTAATAATTGATTAGTCTAGCCCAACTAAAGAAAACGGATCATGTCTGGCTTTTACTATTTCTGGACTCTTAATTAATTTTATAGTATTATAACTGATTGGTATGTTTGAGCCATTGATAAATTACAGAAAAAATAATTTTTTTATAAGGTTAATATATATAATTTATTTTAATAATAAAATTATCTTATAAAATTTTATAAAATATATCCACGTACGCATATCTTATTTTTGGACACTTTTCAGCCAATGCTGCGAGCCCAAAAGTTTAAGCAAATGATGAGTCTGACGCTTAGACACATACCAGTATCTGATAGCTGCATCTGAGTCCATGTAACATAGATTACTAGCTTAATAGCAGTTATTTTATCAAAAATAGTTTGAGCTAGTTTAGGGTAGCCTAGAAATAATTGAAATACCGGTTATTGAGATTTCACTATGCTTTTAATTAACGATATAATGATTCTTAGCTAAAGCCTAAATTCTCTCCCACTGCCCACTCTTGTTCATGGCCTAAATCACATTTGCCCATGGTTTGAAATCAACTCCTCCCCCTCTAGTTACCATCGTTCTCACTCTCCCAGACTCTCTCCCCTTCTTGCTTAACCATATTTTTAAATCAATTCCCATCAGACAAATACCACTTTCTCTCACTACAATCTTCTCGGGATACTATTCCTAGCATAAAACCTCAGCCTCCGAAATATAATTTCCTTCCTTTTTTGTAGCCTTAGTCACATTATTTTCTAGTACCGATCAACCCTTATTAATACCCCATATTTTAACATAATTCCATAAGCCAAAACCTCAATTACAAAATAAATTCTAATCTCTTTTCTGCCAAAAACAAAATCTAATAGGGCAAGCATTCTTTCCAGAGAGGTTAATACCAGCCAAAAAGTGCAAAAATTTGCTTTCACGAGATCTCATGAACTGCAGTACGTTATCAATCAAATATGCAAGCAAGAATGATATTCAAATGATGATAAACAGTCACAATGAATGGTCAATAACTCATAAAAGAACTATAATTACTCAAGTATCATGTATGCATACCTCATCAAAAATCCATTTGCAAACACCAGACTGCTGCAACAGCTGAATGTATTTGAATAGTAACCCGATTATATCTTGCATATGATCTGAAATTTGATCAATGGAAAACAATATCAATCAAGCTAAAAGACATCATTGTTTCCCAGGCAAAGTTTACAAGCCTTTGTATCTTTACAAAAATAGATACTTCAAAATTTAAAAGCATATCACCCTATGATAAGAAAGGATGTAAATAAAAATAAAAACTAACCATGGCCAGCATCAGTGAGATCAATTACTACTTTGAAGAAAGAAAATTCCAAAGTCCATTCACCTTCACCAGCAGATAATCCAGTTGCCCATCCTACAAAGTTCCATATATATATATATATATATATATGTGCATGCAAACAATTCACTAAATATATACACACAGTAAACACATGTAATGTCCTTATAAATATATAAATATGAATATGCACACATACACAACTTCATCTATGCCTTCCTGATAAAAGGAGAAAAAAGATGGGATTTGGGGCGAGCGCATGGTGAATATTTGTTCCTGTGTGCATGTTCAAACTTAAGCTAAGCCAGCATCATACATTTTCATATAATTATATCATCATTTTCCCCTCTTTTTCTCCTACTCAATTTTTAGAATTTTGGGTTCATTATAAACTACCATCCACGTCCTTCCTTTTCCACTTTTATTAGTTTCTTTGCACCATTTTACTTTTTATTTAACTTTTCTGCTCTTCTGAGATGCAATAACCAAATACCAAGCAATGGCAAACAATAAATATCCTAGTGCAATATAAACATCCCATGGTCTTCACACAATAACCACAAACCTAAAGGCTAATTAAATTTCAAGAAAATTATTAAGGAATTCAAGTAAAATACCATGATTCTAATTTGACACAATTCAGAGCAGCAAAATACATATACCAAATCAGAATACACCAAAACTATCATTTGATGAGATTTCCAAAAGAATTCATACAGTAAGAATTCACAACTGGATTCAAAATGCAGCAAACTTATTTTGCAACTTAAACTGACATTTCCACTTACCATGAAAAAGTAAAAAGTATTGTGAATCTTATTGCGTTAAAGGGAATGCATAAAGAGAAACAGCTCTAAAAATATATAAAGATTAACGGAACCATAATAAGGAATAAACTGAAGAACTTCAAGTGAAGAAGCACCTTATTTAGAGGAAAACAAAAGATAAACAAAATACACTGACAAAAATTTTCTTAAAATATAAGATCAAAAGGAGCATGCATACCAATAACAAAGCCCATGATTGAGTTTGGTGTAATGAATCCAGTGACAACAACTCAATGAATTGAAAAAAAAAAAAAAAAAAAACCAATCATAAAATGAAAAAACGTGTATGAACATATTAGTTATTTACTTTGAAGGAGGGTCAGAGTCCATAACTTAAACCCATTTAATCTTATTCATTAAGACCATATTAGTTATTTACTTTAACTAGGAAGTAGGGTCAGAGACCCTAAAAATGACCTGCACAACCTACCTAATGTTTTCAAGACATAAAATAAAGATCCTTCTCCTTCATGGCCAATGAGATGACCAAGATACCTGCATGGCCCTTCTTTGTAACGAAGAATGCTTGGTGTTATTGGCCATGAAATCCGTAATTTGTGGCCTTGTTTTATTGGAACAGCTCTAACAAGAATCTGAGAAATTGAAAAAAAAAAAAACAAAACAAAAACAAATAGATAAGGAAGCAGACAAAAAAGTCTCTAACATTAAGCGCTGTAGATAAGTCTTGCGGGCTTTGCTCAAAATTGTGATGAAGATACCACATTAACGATGCGTTGGCACCATAATAGTACTGTCTACCTGAAGGTGTTCTGATGTGCAAGGCTGACCAGGAAACCGGAAACAGCTTCTACCGGAGTTTCGAATTTCCTGGAACTTATCCTCCACCAGACTTTGAATTTTATCTAGGCTTTCTGAAATTAAGGAATAAAGAAATTGTAACCCGATGATTCAAAGCAATCATAGCAACTTCGTTTCTTCTTACAAATGCCATAGCCCTTGAGTTACTGGCAAACTTAGTTACCAACCTTTCGAATAAACAACCAGATGCATGAGGTTGGCTGAATATTTGTCTTGATAGAATTTAACGAGTTCTTGCCTTGTATCTATTCCCTTTGCTCTTGGTCTAACATCCAAAGTATCCCAGTTCCCTATACATGAACAAGTTACTCATAAGCATAAGAATATAGATAGTCAGGAGATCAATAGACAATAGTGTCATTTCTTTCTTTTTTCTTTAATACAAGTTCAAAACACACGAAAGAAGATGCCAAAAGGAAGACAGGCAAACTGTGATAGAGAGAAAAAAATCGAACACATCAAAAATGTAAAAGAACAAAAATAGAAAACCAAAGAAATTATTTGAGAGAGAAAAAGAGAGATTCATCGGTATCTCAAAATTAAAATCCATTTCAGGATACCATCATTGTATATTGAAGGAATACCAAAAGAGAGAGAGACAGAGATAGAGAGAGAGGAATTCTTGGAAAGGAATTATAGTAATTAAATTAAGCACTGAAATCTAATCCATCCAACAGATCCAGAAAAAGAGTAAGAAAATCTTAGCATCAGTCTAAAAGGAGAATAACTATCTCAGAAGTAAAGTCATTCAGTCAAAAGTCTGGGGAAAAAAAATATCAGGTTCAAATTTTTTTTATTGCAGACCTTCTCATTCAGTTTTTTTGATAATTAATCTCCAATATCGCTAAGTTAATTCACTAATTATAAAGCAGAATGCATGCCCTATAACCTTTTAGGCAAGAATTCAACTAAAGGGATGAGGGGAGAAAAGGGGATGCAGGGGAAGGAGAAAGTAAGATCAAACAAGAAAAGGTTTTAACCAGTGCTGAATCTATGATATGGATGACTTTCCAAGCTTAGATGTTTCTGAAGCTGCATGGAAGGAAAAGTTAAAACATAAAAGTAGTTAGTAAGGCATATTGAAGAATATTAGCATGATAAGTAACATGAATCAAATGAAACAGAAAAGTAATAAGTGCGAACTAATACCACATAGAAGTTTTGAATCAATTGTTATAACTATCAATACTCAAAAATTCAGCAAATAATTCTCCTATTCAACCTAGAGCAAGAATATCAAAACTTCTCATTTATTATGGAAAAGTTTCCAAAAGTGTGCTCATCTTTCCAACAATTATCAATTCTTAACCAATTTTAAAGGTATAAACCATAAATCACCTACTTCAAATGACTAGATTGTATTAAAAGTGACAAACAATGGCTCAAATACAAACTGTGACCCAGCATATCTAATAATCGCAAATATCTTTCACTTATTACAGAAAATAGCAATGAAACCACAACAACCATGCACATAATAAACCCTTAACAGGACCTGAGGAAACCATGAATTGATGAACAGTCATTAATGACAGGTTATATTCAATCATCCACATGTATCAGTATCAAAAGATGAAAGAACACTTCCCAAAATAAGCTCAGTTCACCGGTTTGAGAAACCAATCAGATTATACTTATTAACTTGTTTCATTGAGAAGGCCAGCCAAACACGAAATTAGTACTGAATGAGAATCCGTACATGACAAGTAAACTAAGAATATGGAATTTTCAACAGTGATTTGTGGACATCATTCCAAGATATTTCTATAATAGAATATAGTTTTTGGGCTTTGGTTTTAATTACTAAAGCAAAAGTGATAAGAATGAACACCACAACAAGCATTGTTGAGAGTGGAACCACAAAATAGTAAGTTGCAAATGGGGGATGGGGGACTGATTCCGGATCCATTTCTTCCAGAACAAACAATAACAAAAAAGGAAAAAGCACTAGCATTTTATATTAGTCAGAGCTGAGATTTTGCAATCTTTCAGTAGACAAAGAGCAATCCAAAAATAAGTAAACAATACCTGGCTCATTCTCCACGCATCAGACAGTAGGTTTTTCTGGTTCTCTATAGAGAGAGAGAAAGAGAGAGAGTTGTTTGATTAATTGTGGTTTAAAATAGGGGAATCCATTTATTAAAGTAAACCAAGAACCAAAGTGCTAACCAGAATCAACAGCTTTAATTTCCCTCGTGGTGGCATCAGCTGACATCAATGGTTTTATGAAGAACTGTGCGAACCTGAAGAGCAAGTGATGGGTAAACACCCAACTCACATGCATTAGAGGAACATTCAAGAAATAACAGCGAAAGAAAAATTGAAAAAGAGCATCTACCGGTCCAGAGCCTCTTCAAAGCAATCAGTGTTGACATCAAAATAATAGTTGGTCATCTCAGAAGCTGTGAAGGCATTAGTGCTGCCTCCATGCTGTAAATCAAGGGATAAACTGCATGTAAATTTTATACGAAAAAAATATTATCTGAAAACAAGTCATACAAATGAATTACTTACATAAGCCTCTTATTTTATGAGAATATCCCTTTAAAATTTTTATTCAAATTTACCTAACAATTAATTAATTATTAGATTACATACATGTTATACAAAGCCTTCCAAATTTGACTTTCAACTAGTTATAAGCTTATCTATCCTCTGTGTATTTCTCTAATTATAATATTATTAAATTATTTGGACCAAAAAGATATGGAGAATTAGAATCGCTCACCCCTTTTTTTATGCTTCAAAAATTATATTCAAAAAATTTATAGTTTAAAACATTTGTATCAATAAAACAACTATTCATGTGCTTACTGAGGATAGTGTTTATATTGGGTATAATGCCCCAATAACTGATCAATATAGCAGACCTCGTAAAGTGGGTCAGCAGTTGTAGTGACATGACTATTTAGGTGTAATGCAAGTGATTATGCACTTATTAAGCACGATAAAAGATACTAAGAACCCTAATCCCTCTCAAACATGTTTTTTTTGCACAGCTTCTGCATGCTTATGTAGCAAGTTAGTCATTAAAACTTAAGGAACACCATAACTTTATTAAAAGTAACCATTAAAACTACATGCATGCATCAATAGATGAACGTATCATATTTAAGAAGAGCAGTACCTCGGCTATGTACTTCGAGTAACTATCTTCCAAAGGATACTTTTCACTAGCATAAAACAGCATGTGCTCTGCAAGTAGGGACAACATGTAAACAGAAAGAAACTAAAGTAAAATCATAACTATGCCACAATCGTGCAATTCTTATTCAATTGCTAGACCAGATTTATTTTCAACAATAAATCAACGCACATCAAACAATAACAATACCAAAACTAATCAGAAAATCTGTATGCTTATTTCTAACAATTTATGGCAAGGGGGAGTTGAATCTAGCTTTTTGAGCAGGGGATATTGGATATATGCATCTACCCTTGGTAAAATTCAGGGTGCAAATCAATGAGCTTATTTAATAACAATATAAGCCATAGTATTATTTAATTCACACATTGTAAAAAAGTCAAAGGATAGAAAAAACAAATCCAAGCAGTTCACAAATACATTACGAAGATAGGATAAAAAAAATACCAAGAAAATGGGCAAGGCCTTCGAGGCCAACGGGGTCACAAAAGGAACCAACACCCACATTCATAGAAGCAGCACACTGTAACATCAAACAAACAAACAAATAAAAAGAAAGAAAGAAATTAGAAAACAAGATAATTAGGGTTGAGAATTTTTTGGAACTAAAGAATGAATTGCAAGACTAATTTGCCTTATCGGTGTCGGGATCGCTGAGGAGGAGGACTTGAAGGGAATTACGAAGGACGATCCTTCGATACTCTCTTTTGTCATTTCTCGGCTTTATAATCTCCACATCTTCACTCCCGACGGCCATTTTTTCAGTTCTCTGCTTCTTTATGATCTGATTTTGCTGCTTTTGGTTTTAATTATGGAGAGTGGAAGAGAAGACGACTCCTTGATTTGATTTTTTCCCAGCCAGACGAGACTTTAATGATAAAAAAGGAAAACAGAGGAAAGACTCATGATTTCTTTATAATTTTTTCCCGAGAAAAGGGAAAATAAAAAACCAGTTGCTGACTTACTTCTTTTGTTGGGCTTTTTTTTTGCCCAAATTGACTTTCAAATCAGGCTTTCAAATTGATTTACTTGTTGGTATCTAACCGGCCCAACTTCCATTAATCCGGATTCAACTTATCTGGTTAGCTTGGCTAATCTACAGAACTACATAACAAGAAAAAAAAATAAAATAGGATATAAAATATTAACATAAAAAAATAAAAACACTATATAAATATATAAAATACTTAAATATATATAAAATATATTATTAGTTTATTAAAATATATAATAATAAGTTCGATAAAATTTATTTACATAATAAAAAATAAATTTGATTTCTCATATTCGATTTCAAATTCAATTATTTTTGCTTCAGTTAGAATGAAATTTTTTTCATCACTAATTAATAATAAAAAGCTCAAATTAAACTTACAAGCTACCTAAAACATGTATTAAAATATTCCAACTTAGTCAGCTTTATCACTCAAGCTTGAGCTCTGATTGACAATAATCGAAATAAATTTAATTTTTTTATTTAAACTTAATAACTTACAAGCATAAATTTTAAATTTAATTACTTATGAATTTAAATATCTTAGACAACTATAAATAAAAAATAATTCAATAAATCTCGTTAATATACATTAAACCGTAATGCATCCATTTAAATAAATAAAAGAATGTGAGAAAAAAGTAAATAATGCAATACATGTAATTTTGTAACTTAAAAAAATTATTAATAAAATTTTAATAGTATATACTATTTTATTTTTGATATTATTTATAATTTAATTTTTTAATAATTATGTGACCGAATTGAATTACTAACACCGATATATATAGCATAGAAAAATATCGATAAATGCCTAAATTTAAGCTTTTATTATTTCATTTCCTCTATTTTTATTTTATACGTTCACTAAAAAAAAAAAAAAACCAGCGCCTAAGCCAAGGCTTCGGTACACACGGAATTGAAATATACGTGGCACGAACTGATTGGTTATTTTTGGCAGCAATGTCGCCATAATGTCGGCAAATTTCATCTATAAAAGAAGGCGTAGACCTTCTAAGCCTAACCATCTTATTCTCATTCGGCAGACTATTGACATTATCAACGCTTCGACGCTTTTTCAAGGTTCTCTCTCAAGGTAATTTCAATCTTTGATTACTTTAATTTTGATTGATCTTTCGATAACCATTTATGTTTTGATTGTTTTTGTGTATTATGGATTTAATTTTTTTATTTTTTTCAATTAATCGAATCTTGTTTGTTAATCGTAGTATCGTGAATACGTTTAACCTAAAAAGAGGATAGTTAAATTATTGGTGGCTCTCTTGATGGATCATCTTTGTTTATCGAAATTCAGTTGTAAATATGTAAAATTTTTAAATTTCTTGCTGTGGGTTCTTCGAAATTTTAAAATTTAACGATATTTACCGTATCTGTGCACGTTGGATTTGTTTAAGCTTTTGAAGTTCTGAATCTTTTGATCTACTATTTCTATTTGTTTTGAGAATTTTGAATTTCCTTGGTTTTATTTTATTTTTATTGAGAAAGTTTATTTTTTCTGTTGGTATTCCTGCAGAATTTATTTTCTTTTTTTTTAATTTGTTAAAATATAATGGATGATTTATGAATTCGCGGACTTTGATTTTGTCTTGGCGCTTTTTTCTTTCTTTTGAATATTTAAGGCTTTGCATTTATAAAGATTAAAGTCATGTTATGTATCTACTAATCTATTGTTCATTCATAAACATAGATGATGGTTTATAGTTTTCCACTTTGTTTGATTTTCAGCTAATATTCTGAACTCTTGAGATTCTAATCTGTTTTGATCTTTTTGACTTAATTAGATGCAAATCTTTGTGAAAACCCTGACTGGCAAGACCATCACCCTAGAGGTGGAGAGTTCAGATACTATCGACAATGTGAAGGCTAAGATCCAAGACAAGGAAGGGATCCCACCAGACCAGCAGAGGCTTATCTTTGCTGGCAAACAACTTGAAGACGGTCGCACGCTAGCTGACTACAACATCCAGAAGGAGTCGACCCTTCATTTGGTTCTTCGTCTTCGTGGTGGCATGCAAATCTTTGTCAAGACTCTTACTGGAAAGACAATTACCTTGGAGGTTGAAAGCTCTGATACTATTGATAATGTCAAGGCTAAGATCCAAGACAAAGAAGGAATCCCCCCAGACCAACAGAGGCTTATCTTTGCTGGAAAGCAGCTTGAAGACGGCCGTACACTGGCAGACTATAACATTCAGAAGGAATCTACCCTCCACCTGGTGCTTCGTCTTCGAGGTGGCATGCAAATCTTCGTCAAGACCCTCACTGGCAAGACCATCACCCTCGAGGTTGAGAGTTCTGACACCATTGACAATGTGAAGGCAAAGATCCAAGACAAGGAAGGGATCCCACCAGATCAGCAAAGGCTTATTTTTGCCGGAAAGCAGCTTGAAGATGGCCGTACCCTAGCTGACTACAACATCCAAAAGGAGTCAACCCTCCATCTGGTGCTTCGTCTTCGAGGTGGCATGCAAATCTTTGTCAAGACTCTCACTGGAAAGACAATTACCTTGGAGGTCGAGGGTTCAGATACCATTGATAATGTGAAAGCCAAAATTCAGGACAAAGAAGGTATCCCACCAGATCAGCAGAGATTGATTTTTGCAGGAAAACAGCTTGAAGACGGAAGAACTCTTGCTGATTATAATATCCAGAAGGAGTCTACTCTCCATTTGGTTCTACGCCTTCGTGGTGGTATGCAGATCTTTGTGAAGACTCTGACTGGAAAGACTATCACTCTGGAGGTGGAGAGTTCAGACACCATTGACAACGTGAAGGCAAAGATCCAAGACAAGGAAGGTATCCCCCCCGACCAGCAAAGGCTCATCTTTGCCGGCAAGCAGCTTGAAGATGGCAGGACATTGGCTGACTATAACATCCAAAAGGAGTCAACCCTTCACTTGGTGTTGCGCCTGCGAGGTGGGATGCAGATCTTTGTCAAGACCTTAACCGGAAAGACAATCACTTTGGAAGTTGAAAGTTCAGACACCATTGATAATGTTAAGGCAAAGATTCAGGACAAGGAAGGGATCCCACCAGACCAGCAGAGGTTGATTTTTGCTGGAAAGCAGCTGGAAGATGGGAGAACTCTTGCAGATTACAACATCCAGAAAGAGTCTACACTGCATCTTGTCCTTCGCCTTCGTGGGGGTTTCTGAGTTTCAAAGCATGGAATCTGATTAAGCAGCAAGGTGGGTAGTTTGCGCCTGATGGTGACCTTTTTGGTTTTAAATAATATAATCTGAAACACATTTAGATTTGCTATTTGGTTTATCCTTTATCCGTCCTGTCGTGTGGTATTCACCCTTATTAGATTTATATAAGATTTCCTTCTATAAATGTTTTCTTGTAGTTTGGTTTGCTGGTTTGTGGATCTTTCCTGATGTGCTCTGCTGCTCTTAGGAAGTGTCAAAACTCTTATTTTCTTTATGCAAAACACTTCCATTTGTAATGAATTTAAGTTGTAAGCTGTTTGGTATGTTGAATCTCTGAAGCATTTTCCTTTGCAACTGATATTTGGATGCTGTATTACACGAACTCGTTTACTTCTTCTTTTTTTTTTTTTATGTATTTGAAGAGTGTTTGAAAGTTATATTTTTAAATTATGTATGAAAATATATCGGACACGAATATTTCGAGGAAGAGAAGTGATGAGTTGGAGCTTTGCATATCTTGTACTGAATTCTTTTCATTTAAAGTATGCAAAATGTGCCTTAAACTTTTGACCCCTACAGATTAATCGTATGTTTAAGTTTTAGGGAGTACTTCGAAAGTTTTTAAGATTTTAAGATACAATGTATAGCATATGTACAGCAAACTGAACTGTTATAAAGGGTAGCTCTCAAGGTCTGAAAAAACTTGGTATTTTTCAGTGGTGAAATATTCAATCCATGTATATATAATTATATAATTTTGATATTTTGGGAGCCAAAGCATGCAAGATTTGCTAATATTTTAAAAGAAAACAAAAAGAAAAATGGTAAAAACCTTCTTTAGACATTATGAGGAGGCTCTCACTGCACCAATATTATGGGGGCTGCTTCAAACTTGTTGACTAAAATAATTAAAAAACCCCAGAATTTTATAATTTTTTATAAGTCTTTATTAATTCTTTTAACTTTTAATGTGTATTAAAATAAATTTTTAATTCAATCTTGTGTTTAAATAATTTTTTAATTTAATATATGTTTAAATAAATTTTTAATGTAACTTAATATTTTATTTAGAAATAAATATTGATTTAATTATAAATCAAAGTATAAAAGGTATATTTAAAAAAAGTGAAATAGCTTGAAGGTTTTGCAATTTTTTTTTTTTTTCACCCTATTCAAATGAGCCCCACAAAGCGATGAAGAGAAAGCGGCTTTCTAGAATAGGCCCAATGATTTCCCTTAGCCCATGGCTAGCAACAAAATTAATGTAAATGGGAAGAGAGCATGTTTTTAGTTTTGAGTTTCATTTAAAAATTGTTAGCAATT